>PVJO010007540.1:0-81193 GCA_004026905.1 Hystrix cristata
TGGAACACTCTGTATACATCTGCTAAGTCCATTTGTTTGCAGATTTGATTCAGTTCTGGTATTTCTTTGTTAAATTTTTGTCTAGTTGATCTATTTGTGACAGTAAGGTATTGAAGTCTCCCATTATAATTGTATTAGTATTTATTTGATCTTTCATGTTCCTTAATATTTGTTTTATGTAGTTAGGTGCACCAATATTTGGTACATAAATATTAATGATTGTCATTTCTTCCTCTTGGAGTTTTCCTTTGAGAAGTATGTAGTGACCTTCTTTGTCCCTCTTGATCTGTTTTGGTTTGAAGTTCACTTTGTCTGAGATTAGGATAGCTACCTCTGCTTTTTTCTAGGTTCCTGTTACATGAAATACTGTTTTCCCTCCTTCAATTTTCAGTCTGTGAATTTCCTTTTGAGTTAGATGTGTCTCTTGTATGCAACATATTAATGTATCTTGTTTCTTGATCCATTCTGCTAGTCTGTTTCTTTTGATTGATGAGTTGAGACCATTTACATTGATGGTTACAGCTGTTGTGTACTGACTTATCTTTGTCATAGATCTTTTCTGTTGTTTGTTCTGTGTTTCACCTCAGTTTAACTGTTTGTCTTGCCTAGTGGATTATTATGTATTAGTGTCCTTGTAATTATAGTTTCCTTTTTAGAGTATCTTTCAAAATATTTTGTAGAGGTGGCTTGGAGGTCATGAATTTCTTCAGTTGTTCTTTGTCATGGAAATATCTTATTTCATTGTTGAATTTGAAAGATAGTTTAGCTGGGTACATCAGTCTGGATTGGAGATTATTTTCTTTTAAGGCTTGAAATATTTTGCTTCAGGCTCTCTTTGATTTAAGAGTTTGTGTTGAGAAATCTGCTGTGATTCTGATGGGTTTACCTTGATAGGTGATTTGTTTTTTTGTTTTTTTTTTCCCCTCTAACAATTTTCAGTATTCTGTTCTTTTGTTGAATTTCTGGAATCTTGATTATTATATGTCTTGGTGTAGATTTATTTTGGTCGTGGGTAATTGGGGTTCTATATGCCTCACTTATCTGTATGTCAAGTTCTCTTCTTATGCTTGGGAAGTTTTCTGTCATTATGTCTGTGAATAATCTTCTTAGATCCTTTGCACTGTCTTCTTTTCCTTCACTCCGATCAATCTTATGTTGTTCTTTGCATCATCTTGCAGTTGTTGTATTGATTTCTCGTAGTCTCTAGTTATTTTTAAGAAGTTTACCTTTTCATGGTCATGAAGTGCATTCCTGTCCTCTAGTTCTGAGATTCTGTCTTTGCTTTCATTTAATCGACTGCATATACTTTCAAGTTGGTTTTTAATTTCTTGGACATCTGTTTGGATCTGTTTTGTGGGTTCCATTTCTTTCCTAAATTGAGCGGTCAAGTTTTCCATTGTTTTTCTAAGCTCCTCTTTTTTTTAATCTATGTCTACTCTAAATTCACTAAGCAGGTCTTTCATTATGATCATCATCTCTTTCTTAACTTGGCCAGTTATTTCTAGTCTGATGTTCTCTATAACCTCATCCATCTGTTTTTTAATTTATGCTGCTATCATTTCTGAAAGTTTGGTTGAGTGTTTTCCAATTTCCTCTATTTCATTGTCCTCTGGATTTGTTCTGGGTGAGCTGTGGGACTGGGGTTGTATTTTACTTCTGGGTCTCGTCATTTTCTTTGTAGCTATATGTATTTCCCCCCTTTTAGTTTCAGTGCTGATTTTTACATTTTGATAATGGGAGGTTACTTGAAGACAATATCAATGCTTTCTAAGGAGAATTCTGTTCATTCAGTGTCTTCTAGGTATATGTGATTCTTGGCTTTTGTGGTTGTCTCAAGACCCTGGATTATGTTAATAATTATTACGTCAGATAATTACAGTATTACCATATGAGAAAGTACAACTGGTTGTAACCTGTATGACACACTTGTTACACTAGTACATTAGCAGTAGCATCAATTACATTCATGAAATTGGCCGACTGTGGTAGATATTAACTTTATATCTTTAACCATAAGAGCAAGGTCGACACCATCATAAAGCAGAATACAGTGTAAACCAGGAATTTGTATGTAGTGGGTATCCTGTTAGTAGAGTGCTTTTTTCCCTGCTTGTAGCAGGGATAATGAGGGATAGGAAAAGGTATAGACGTAATGAAGAAAGTTCTAATAGATGTAAAACTTAAAATAGGTTGTTACATATACTTTGGGAAACTTGAGTAGATAGTTTAGGAAGAGTGAAAGGTGAGAGCAGTGGGTCAAACCATGTAGAATCTAGACAATATTTACTCATATGAAAAATGAAAGGGAGAGAGAAAATGAAAAGAAAAGGAAAAATCACAGCATTTGCTTGAGGAAGGAGAGATATGAGCCAGGCAGGAGTCAATAAAAGTTAAAACCAAAACAACAACAAGAAAGAATATGTAGACAACAAAATGAATCAGACAGGTAACAGGATGAATAAGAGAAAGAGAAAATAAGGAGAAACAAAACCAATATGTACAAATATTATATATATACACACATATGGTGAGATTTCTCTGATGGCCACCGCTCTGTGCGGGGCACAGGCTGAAACCTGATTCTATGCCCGTTAGCCCTACCAAGTCTGCAATGGTCAGTGCTGATTACTGTGTTGATCCTGGCCTCCAAGCGTGGAGTCTGGGGGCAGTTGTCAGACTGCAGCTGTCTGGGAGATCTTTGGTAGCTTGCCCACGTCTTCTTATCATTTATGTCTCTGAAAGTTCCTTAGTGGAGTGGGTATTGTTGGCTTTACGAAATAGTGATGGCTTGGATTGGAAGAGAAATGAAGAAAAAAAAAAAAGGCCACTAATGAGGGAGAGAGGCAACAGTGCTTTATGTCCAAGATGTTTCCCACTTTATTTGAGTTTCACTCTGCCGGTGTGCGGGCCAAGCCAGTGTGGACTGGCCGCCTGGGAGCATCCTGACCTGCCGACTCAGCCTGGGTCCAAAGACCTGGAGCTGTCTTCCCCGGAAGGGGGCGGAGCCAGTGCAGATTAGCACCCCAAAGCATCCTGACCTGCCAACTCAAGCCTGGGTCTGAAGATTGCTTTTTTATTAATTAAAGTGCATAGTTAACATTTGCAGTTTGTTGTACAGTTTTAATAGATTTTGAAAAAAGTATGATGTCATGCATCTGCTCTGACAGTATCCTACAGAATAGTTTCACCATGCCGAAAACTTCCTCCATGTTACCAGTTCATCCCTCTTGAATTCTTGGCAACTACTGACCTCTTTGCTGTCTAATTTTTCATTTTCTAGAATGTCATGTTGTTGGAATCATACACTAAGGTGTTTTAGTTGACTTCTTTGATTTACCAGTATGCATTTAAAGTTTCTTAGGTCTTTTCACTACTTGACAATAGATCACTTCATCGCAGAATAACATTCCATTGTATGGATGTGCTACAACTTGTTTATCCCTTTACCTACTTAAAGATATCTTGGTTGCTTCCAGTTTCACATGATTAGTAAAACTGCTTTAAATAGTCATGTACAGGTTTTTGTATGAAAATGAATTTTTTAACTCAGTTTGGTAAGTGCCTATGTTGACGACTATTTTCCATAGTGGCTATATCATTTTGCATTCCCACTAACAATGAACAAGAGTTCTGTTGCCCTCCATCCTTACCAGCACTTGGCATTGTCATTTTTGGTGTTTTAACTATTTTAATAGGTGTGAGGTGGTATTTTTATTCTCTGATGACTTAGGATGGCGAGTCCCTTTTTATATGATTTGATTTTTACCTTCTTCAATGAAGTATCTGTTCAGATCTTTTGCCCATTTCTTACTTGGATTGTTTGTTTTCTTGTTACTGAGTAGTATTCTTTGTATATTTTATATACAAGTCCTTTGTAGTTTTGTGTTTGCATATTTTCTCCCTCCATGGCTTGTCTTTTCATCGACATTTTCCTGTCTTTTCACAGAGTCATTTTTAATGAAGTATAGTTTATCAATTAAAAAAATGGATTATGCCTTTGCTATTGTTTCTTAAAGCCAATCACAAACCCAAGATTACTAGAAATTATCTTAGTTATAGAGGGTATTAGACATTAATGTCTTAGTTATAGACATTATTTTCTAGCATACTTGAGGCCCTGGACTCAATCCCTGGTACTGCAAAAAGAAGCAAACAAACAGAAAGCCTACCTAGGTAAGCTCTTGTCATTTCAACAACAAAGTAAAAATTCAAAATCACGTAGTATTAAATTTGCCTAATACAGTGATAGCCTTTTGGGAGGTGATTAGAAGATGAAAATTTGCCTTCATTTTTTTGTGTTTCCTTTTACCTAACAAATATTCATATAGATTTGGAGGATTTCAAAGCTAGTAGAAACATTAAACATTGTGTAGTCTAGCCCTTGGGGTGATATCCAAACTCAGAGTGAAGAGACTTTCTGGGTTTCGCCAGCTCCATCTGATGGCTTATATAAATGACTGTCTCTAGATGTATGACCTAGGAATCTGAATTTTTAACAAGTTCTTTAGGTGATATTTTTTTAACCAAGCTGGTCTCCTTCATTGGAGAATTACAGTAGAGAAGGCCCAGTACTCTGATTTCACATACCAGTAACAGAAGCTAGAATATTAAATGACTTATATGAGAGACTACCCCTGTTTAATAAAAGCAGTAAGATGAAATCGTGTCTTTTCCCGTAAGTTCATACTTGTTATGATTTTTCATGATACTTGTAATAAAGCATGGTCTTTGTTCAACCTAATGACATTGTCAAATGAATTGCAGATGTTTTGTGCTTTTTTTTCCTTTTTGTTACCTGTTTTAGAATATTTCTGAATGTTCTGTTAATTGTGGCACTCTCGTGCCTCCTCAAGTTTTAACTGTTAATAGTTAATCTTTATTCAGAGAGGATCTTCTATTTTGTTTTTTCCTCAATTACTTGTTTTCATTCCATTTCTATCAGTTATAACAGAATGGATTATAATTCTGTGGTTATCATTTAATTTAAGGGAATTTTTGGCCAAATGGAATTTCCAGCCCTAGCAGCTATCTTTAGGTTCTAACCTTCAAGTTAGATGTTTTTTCTATATATTTACCACTGCATAGTTACCATTGAAAAGACTTAAAGAACTTTCTCTACTAGCATACCTTGGCAATAAGTTTTAGAGTACTGTATAATGTTCAGATACCTCTTTAAAGGCAGGCTCATAACAAGGTAATTTATCATTAACATGAGTTCAACTTCAGAATTTTTTTTTTTTTTGGTGGTGCTGGGGATCAAACTCAGGGCCCTGTGCTTGCAAGGCAGGCACTCTGACCACTGAGCTAAATCCCCAGCCCTAACTTCAGAATATTTACAAAACTATTCCTTGCTTGATCCCAAAGGTAATTTCAGTTAGAAATCATAGTAAAAAAATAAAACACTGTTTAAATCTAATTATTTTGAGCTATATTAATATGTGATAACCTTAATATTATAAAGATTAATAATGGAATTTTATAAATGATTTTATCTTTTTTTGGGGGGGTGCTGGTGATTGAACGTGGCTTCTTGCATGATAGGCAAGCACTTTACCACTTTATCTCAGCCTTTGTATTCTGTCTTTGAATATGATAATATGATAACTGTATGTGTAGTTTTTTGGTTTTGGCTTTTGTCCTATTTGGTGTACTTTGAGTTTTTTGGACCTGTAGTTTGATGTCTGACATTAATTTGGGGGAAATTCTTAGTCATCGTTACTTCAAATATTGCTTCTCTTTTGTCTTCCCTTTTTGATATTTCTATTATGTATTTTACATTTTATAGTTGTCCTATGGTTTGTGGAAATTCTGTTCTGGTTTTTATGGTCTTTTTTTTCTCTCTTTGCTTTTCAGTTTTAGAAAGTTCATATTGTTACACTTTTCAGATTCAGATTCTGAGCTATGTCTAGTCTATTTATGAGGTGCTGTTTCTAGTAATTTTGAATTCTGCGATTTTAAAATTCTTTTCTAGAATTCTTATTTTACAGCTTACCTTACCTATCTCTCTTGAATGTTGTCTCCTTTTCCCATTAAAGCCTCTGTTAGAATTTTTTGAATTGTTGGTAAGAAGAGTACAGCATTTCTGATACCTAACTATGGTTCTGATGCATACCTTGTCTCTCCAGACTTGTTTTTACTGTGCCTTACAGTTGTTTCTTGAAAAGTGGATGTGTGTCTACGGCCATACCACCCTGAACGTGCCCAATCTCATCTGAAAGGTGGATGTGTAGGAAGGACACTCTTAAGTCCTACAGTTAGGCCTGTCTTTGGTGAGCTTGAATTCTCTGGATTGTGAACTTTACCAGCACTTCTCAGTTTCTTTTCCCCCTTTGGTGACACAGCATTACCAGTAAGGCTAAAGTTGGTTCCTCCCAGCAGCTCATGGAAGACTGGAGGCAGCTAGATTTCCTTTTCCGAGCTCAGCTAGGCTCTGGTAAAACACCAGCACATTAGACTCAGGGGAAAAGTAGCCATTGAGTACAGGCTTTAAAAACAGAATGTTTTTGAATATGTTTCAAAGCCTGTACCTTTTCTTCCCTCCAAAAGCACAAGAGGATTTTTTGCTCCCCAGTATTCACTGTGAGGACCCGATCAAGCTCCTAAAGGTAAAATAAAATTGTGAAGGCACCCAGTGACTAGAATGTCTGGAGCTTTTCTCAGATGTGGCCATACTGTGCCTCCAGTAATTCATCAGTTACAGTTTTGATTTTCCACACCTTCCATTCCCCATTGGTTCATAGAAAGTTTTCTGTTCTAGTAAGTTGTGATTCTCTCTATTTGCTTCTGTCTGTCGAATTTTGAGGACAGTGGTTGGACCTGTGACCTCCCTATTCTGCCATCTAAGAGCTATTAATTTTTGTTTGTTCAGCATCTTATGTGTTGTTAAGACATAATGGTAGGTTCTAAGTTTTTTATCTGGAAACTGATTTTCACCTTTTCATGTTTAGACTTTTTATATGGCATTGTCTTCATAATTTTTTTATTGGTTACATATTTTTATGAGATTGGTGTATATTAACAACAGATTTCTTCTAATGGAAACAATTAGATTTGTAATTTTCGATAATACTGCTTGCATTTGTAACTTTGTCTTTTTAATTCCCCTTGGAGATTTATAAAATAAAAATTTTCAAAAAAGATCTCTATTATAATTTTTTTTGTGTATTTTTAAAATGTCTTCAGTAGTATTAAATATTTTCCTTTTGGTAGAATGGACTTATTTCAGTTTTCAAAAATCTATTCAGAGATACGTGTGGTCAGTAACTTAGATATTCTTTGATTACTATAAAATGTTATACTGATTTTTTCATAATCTTATTCTGAGGGCAATTTCAGAGATGTCCTCAAATGCTTTCTTTATATTTATTAGAATATATATGCTTCTGGGGGGGTTAAGATCATAGTTTATTTTTAAAATTTTTTTCTTTTTAAAAAGACTAACTTCAGTGAAAACAAAATGATCTGAATGGGTTTTATGTTATACTCTGAAATATAAAAGTTTAAGAAAGTAGTTTAAAGAATTGAAGAGTATTTTATTGCAGTTTGTCAGTGTTAGTTGTTCCAGTAGGTATAGGCTGAGTTTTGATAATATAAAGACAATAATTCTTTTATCCCAACCTCAGCCAAGAATCTCAGTTTCTTTGTAGTAACTGGCAATTATTTGGCTGCTCTGTCTGGAAACATTTCTAGTGAATTGTTTAGGCACTGATATTGAAGCAGGAACTCTTGGCCAAGGCAATATACTGGGGATGCACAAATCTTATCATTGACTGTGGGAACAATTTTTGAAAGACCTAGAATTATAACATCAGGTAGATTATTTAGAAGAAAACATACATGGTACTTGGGATAAGATCATAGTTAATGAGTGAAACTCTAGCTGCAAATTCTTCTCTTCTTGAGGTACCTAATCACTTTATATTATAATTAGCTATATTACATGAATAGACAGTGGGAACAGGAAGTAGTTTTCATGTCTTTGCTTTCTTTGGTCCTCTCCTAATACTACCAGTAACTGGTATATAGTGTTAAAAAAGACAATTGAAATATTCATAAATCTTCTGGTATAGGGAACTTTGAGAACAGCATCTATGTATTAGAATTCGTTTGAATTTATATTAGAATATAAGAGGTAGATTCTTAGAAAGTTATACCTCCCATTCCCCTCCCCTCAAAGAAGCAGCAAGATATGTCATATACAAGTACAAATTCCCTATGATGAATGTTACCATTATGTATATATAAAATGTATCACTAAAATTTTAAAAAGTTATACTTAAACATACCTATAAATCTTTTTTTATTTTGACATAATTTTAATTAAATTTTAAAATTTGGCCTAATTTCCAGTTTATGGAAAAGAATTCTGTAAACACTTTGGACTCCTGTAGGTATGAGTCACTAAATGTTAGCATTTAACAGTATTTGCTTTCTCTGTTCCTTTTTATTTTCTGTTTCTATCAGTCTCTTTACCCCCTCATGTAATTTGCTTTTTTGGGGGGGCCAGGTGCTGGGGATTGAATTCAGGGCCTTGTGCTTGCTGGGCTAGTGCTCTACCACTTGAGCTAAATCTCCAATAACTGCCCCCCCACCGCCGTGTAATTTTCATTTTGAGCCCTTTTAGAGTAAACTGTAAGGTCGTGTTCCTTTATTTAATAAGTAGTTCAGAATATGTTTTTAAAAAGCATTTTCTCATATACAATACACTTATCAAAATCAGTAAATTGTCATTGATGTAGTACAGTTAGTAAATCTGTTGGCTTCATGCATAATTTAATAATTGTCCTACTAAATATCTTAGAAAGGAAAATCCCAGATAATGCTTTACGTTGATCACATCTCTTCAGACTGCTAACTCTTCTTATGCCTTATGCCAGTGACATTTTTCAAGTACAGCCTGATTACTCTGTACAAAGTTCTTTGATTTGGGTTTGCATGTTTCCTCATGACACGATTCAGGTTAAATGTGGGGGTGCCTTTTGTTTCACTTTTTGATTGTAGCTAAAATATATATATAATAAATCAATTTTCAAAAATCTTAAATAAGAATTGCAGTATTAACTATATAGGCATTGTTGTAAAACATCTCTCTAGAACTTTTTCATGCTGTAAAATTGACAGCGTATGTGTTGAACAAGTGTTTGTTACTCTTTCCCTCAGGATATGACAGCCACCATTCCACTTTCTGTTCTATGAGTTAGATACCTGGTAGATATAATCCTGCAATATTTGTGTTTTGTGGCTGGCTAATTTCACTTAACATAATATCCTCAAGATTCATTTTTGCTGAAACATATAACCAGACTGTGTCCTTTTTTAAAGCTGAATAGTATTCAGTTGTATTATATACCACATTTTCTTCATTCACGTGTCTGTGGACATTTGTTCCACCTCTTGACTATTATGAACTATACTGTGAAAATGGGTGTGTACATATCTCTTGAAGATTCTGTTTTCATTTCTTTATATATTTATACACCCAGAAGTGGGATTGTAGGATAGTTCTTTTTAGGGAGGCGGTTAGTGGGCCATCCTAATGTGGGGGAGGTGATACCTTATTGTGGTTTTGCTTTGCTTTTTCCCAGTGATTATTGATGTTGAACATCTTTTTGCATGGTTTTTGGCCATTTATTTATTTTGAGACAGGGTCTAGTTATGAAGTTCAGGCTGGCCTTGAATACAATATGGAGCCCAGGCTGGCTTCAAAATCACAGCTTCCCAAATGCTGAGATTACAGGTGTGCACCACCATACCTGAGTTTTTGGCCATTTATGTATCTTCTTTAAGCAATGCATGTTCAAGTCCTTTGTCCATATGTAAAGTGGGTTGAATTTTTCCCCTTGAGTTGTAGGAGTTCTTTATATTTCAGGCTATTAAACTTTTATTGCCTATGCTTTGCAGATTTTCTCCATTTTTTTCACTGTTGTTTCCTTTGTTGTGCAAAGTTTTAAAGTTTGTTGCAGTGCCATTTGTCTCTATTTTTGTTTTTGTTACCTTTGCTTTTAGTGTCATAGTTAGTCTTCAAGCTTTCTTCCTGTGTTTTCTTCCTGGGGGTTTTAAAGTTTCAGTTCTGATGTTTAGGTTTTTAAGTCATTATTTTTTATTATATATCCAGTAGATCCTGTCTGAGACTGTATCCCTGTTGTAATGAAGAAAATCCCTACCTAAAAGATTCTAAGTATCCATTTTTCTTTCTCATGATCGGTAATTCTTTTAATTGTCATCATTGCCACTAATTTTGACTAATGATACTTGTTACTTATATAGAATGTGAGTTTTTCAAAGAGGGAGTGGAATGTAGTTAGTCGGCTAATTAAAAAGAAGAATCTTGACTGTGGTATAGACCTGGAGTTCTTAAAGATAATAGTAGTCAATATAAGGAGTTGGATCACTCTCTGACATTATAGAAAATGAGTGAATTTTTCTTCAGTTCATTTTATTTGTAAATGCTGGAGGTGGGGGCCGTGAATATTGTCTCTGACTAAGTTTTACAGTTGTAGGAAATTTGGACATTGAAAGTGAAGAATCCTTGGTGTATCTCTTAAGTTAAACTTGCAAAGTAAATCAGAACCCTGGAGAGCTCCATGCAGAGGACCAGGTGGTGCTTTGTTTACTTCTGGTTTTTAAGACATACTAGCTTTTCAACAGCTTTCCCTATAAGTTGTTTGAAGCCTGAAGACCTTAAAGATTTACAGAGTCTTGAAGTAAAGTGTATTTCACATTAGGTACAAGTAAAATTTATAATGCTTTAGAGAGAAGACTGGAGCAGTGGTTCTCAAAACATGATCTACTACTGCTTGGGAAATTGTTAGAAATACAAACTAAGAAGCTGCACCCTAGGTATACTAAAGGTATATCAAGGAGGGACTTCCAAGGCTTTCTGCAAATTTTATAAAGTTAAGAAGTATATGGGATCTTAGGAAGATTTTTTTTTTCTTTTATTCAAACTACTGGGGCTGGGGGTTTAGCTCAGTGATTAGAGTGCTTGCTTTGTAAGCACAAGGCCCTGAGTTCGATTCCCAGCGCCAAAAAAAAAAAAAATGTAATTCGTAAATTTAAACATGTAAGTCCAAAGTTAAACAGAACAATCATTTGATTTATTGATATCTATGTTCCCTTTGACAGCCCCCAAATTTTTTAATTACTGCCAAATTAGAACGGTTTAATTTAACATCATTATGGTATAGTAGGTAGAGTACTGAGCTTTATGGGTCGGGTCCCTGAAACCTATGTGCAGCTCACAAAGGTTCTTGACCTGTCCATTTTCTGACCTGTAATGCAAGGTATTTCCAGCTCTAAATTATGTAACTTTATTTGTATTAACATGTCTGATTTTCACCTTAACTTTTTATTTTGTTTGCTTGCTTGTTTTGGCAGTACTGGGGATTGATCCCTGGGCCTTTACACTACGATACATCCCCAGCCCTTTTGTAATTTTGAGACAGGTCTCACTAAGTCATAAGTTGCCCAGACTGGGCTGGAATTTAGGATTCTCCCGATGTAGCCTCCCAGTGCTGAGATTACAGTCATATACCACCACCCTCAGCTTTTATTGTACTGTTTTGTTTTTTAGTAAGATCCAGCAAGTAGCAGTATAGCAGAACTGTACTCTCTTTAATCTCTGGCTGAGTCAGAGGATTAAATCAATGTAAGAAAAACATACAGATTTTTACATCTGCATACAGAACTCTATAGGAAAATAAAAACCCAGAAACTGGATGGTTCTAGATGCTAATATACTAAGTTGAACAAAGAATAGCCATTGTGGAAAATAATTAAAATATATGGGAAGACTAAAGGAACAGAAGGGTTATTTTAACAATTTTGTTTGTACTTATTTTTCTTGGTCCATCTTCGGTTATAAGAATGTTTCTTCCTTCCTAGTGTGGGGAAGGCAACTTTTCATGTCTTTCGTGTCCTGCTTTGGGGGAGGGGGACAGGTCATAGGGCCACCTGATATTTACCAGATGACTTTAGCTCAATATAATATTTATGCCAAAGTAGTATATTTTTAGGTGACATATTTTATTACTCTTCTGTATACTAGAAAGTGAAAAAGGTATGTGGGGGAGAGATTTGAAAAATGAGAACTAATCAGATTTTATAACACTGAGATTTTTACTTTATTAAATATTGAATGAACAACCATATTTAATTACATGTTTCTCCACACCTGGTGTTTTCCCACCAATACAACGAGAGGGAATTATATGATTAATTGAACATCTGGTTCTGGTCTGTTACTACCCATTGGAACTATTAATTTTTAAGAAAGATTTTTAAACTTTTTTCTATCCCCCATAAGAGTAACTACTGTGTAATTTGGGCAAAGCTAATTGGAGTCTCTCTCCCAGTGTATTTTTATTTATTCTGTTATCCTCTTCATAGTTATAAAAAATTAAGAAATGTTTAAGGAAGCACTTATTCTGGACATCTCCTTTTGGTTGCCAATAGCTCATGCATTGTAGACCCTCCATAACTTTCTTTGGGGAAAAATCAGCTCATAAAGAAAGGACTCTGAAAGCGAGTAGAAAATACTGTCTCCATTCTTTCTTCTTGACGTCTTTTTAAAATATTCCTGTATAGAAGACAAACAACTTTAGGTGAAATGTATTCCCTAATTAAAACACAGAGTAATTTCAGTTACTCAATTTTTTAAATATTGGGACTGTTATTCTTTCGTTTATGTCATTTTATCCATTGTTAAGAGATGTGAGAGAAAAATGTAGAATTGGCCCTCTGTTTTTCAATGGTTTTGCATCTGTGGGTTTAATCAACCTGCATTGAAAATATTTGGAGGAAAATTGCATCTGAACTGAATATGTACAAACTTTTTCCCTTGTAATTCCCTAAACAGTATAGTATAACAATAGGTAGCATTTATGTTGTATTAGGTATTACAGTAATCTAGAGGTGCGTGAAAGTATAGGGGAAGATGCGCAAGAAGACATGAGTGGGTTATATGCAAATACTTGCCATCATACATAATGGAAATAGTGCAGCCACAGATTTTGGTGTTCTTTGGCAGGGAATGGAGGGGCTTCTGGAACCAGTTCTCCATGCATACCAAGATGTAATTATATGTGTGGGATATTTTGACTCAGTATAAGAAACTACTGTCAAACAGTAAATCTATGTGCCCTCTTAGTGGAAATACTCAAGCTGGATTTGCCAGTATTTTTTCCTCCACACTGTATAATTGTATTATGATTTGGAAGAGTTTTTATCATTTTGGCTCTCTGTTGAGTTTTTATTTTTGCAACTTTATTTTGTAAACTAAATAAAAACCCAAAAGAGAGCCTTGGTCATCTTTAGATAGAACTACTTCTGACTCTCCAGATAGGTACTATATCTGCTTAATTGCTTGGCCACACTGGCCTGCCTTGAAATGATGATCTTAAGAAACTTTCCAGTTCTCTGGCGGAAAACTTGTGCTCCAGAAACTTCTATTCTTATTATTTCTTTTTAATTTTTTGTCTGCCTGTTTAAAGTTTCTTCTTTCTCAGGAGTCAGCTTTGCCACTGGTAACTCAGGCAGTGCATAGTGGCACTTGTGTCATTGTTGGGTATACTGTGTTACTGAGGAGCATAGTGCAATTTCCTTTTAGGGTCTTGGAGTAGACTACCTATTACTAGATGCATTGGAGACCACATCAGTGATCTATTGTTTTGAAAGATACTCATCCCTCTATATTAGGCAGAGATGAAATATAAAACCCCATTTTCTGGACTTTGGATTTGTAAAAGTTTGAGGATTTGTACCTAAGTGACGGATTTACAGAGTTTCTTTGATAAGCTTTGTATTGATTTTATTTTTCTGAGCAAGCATAACCACACACAGTTTTGTGATTTCTGTTACTTTAATTCACATAGCTTCTTTAGTCTTTCAGCGTACACATGGGGTGTTTCTGTCTCCTTCAACAGTGAATTTTTCAGGTCTTTTGGTACATGTGCTGTGAATGTGTTTGTAAATGTGTTTGTGAATATCAGTAGTGTATTGTTTAATCACTCTCTTTTTGATGGCAGAATAGCCTGCCTTTTCCTCTCTCGCTTTGTTAGAATAATTCTGCCTAGTGGGGACCTAGTAGGAATGGAAGAACATGAAGGATTGTTGCCAATTTTTTTTTTCAAGAAAGGTTCCTCCTTTGGTTGGGAAGTTGAGTGGGGATCCTCAGTAAGTAGCACATGGTATCCAGCAGTAGTGCAAGTCCCTTTCAGAAAAGTCGAACTCTAAAATATGCACCCAAAGTAATCGCTTTACCATAAGTAATCAGGAGGAAGGTGAACTTCTAAATCAGAGGATAGGTGAAACCTAAGCTAGATATGGTCAAGTAATTTAAAGAATGCTTTGTAGCATTCTGGTTGGAAGATGAATAGATTGTATTCTAACCCTAGTAACCACAATATATGAGTATTAGCAAAATCTCAATGGACACAAAGTTCATTTCCTGTCCTGGTGCATTTAGCAAGTAAAAGTCAGTGTCTTTGTCTTCAAAATGAGAGCCTATAAGGCCTCCAGCACAGGGGTTTGTCTTTTCATCTGTTACATCTCTAGTTCTCTTATTTATTAAATAAGCACTTAATATTGAATTAGCACAAAACCAAGCATTTAATGTATTTTGTAAGCATCTTTTGACTCATTCTGTAAACTATCCCTGTCACATGTTAAAAAAAAATAGGTATTGTTTGTACACAGTAGTAAGTATCTCTGTATTTTTTGCAGCATAACAAGAAATGATAGAAGGAAATGATGGCGTAAAATCTTTTGGAACCTCTGGAGATGGATGGTGGTGACCATTGCATAGCAGCGTGAATGTACTTAGTACTGCTGAACTGTACAGTTAGAAAGGGTTACAATGAGCTGAGCATGGGTCATGCCTGTAATCCCAGCACTTTAGGAGTTTGTGGGAAATTTACTGATTCAGCACGACCCAGTTTCAAAGTAGATTAAAAAGGGCTGGGGCCAGGGTTGGTGGCACATGCCTATAAATCATGCAGCACTGAGGAGCAAAGGTTCTGGGTTCAATCCCCAGTACCACACATACACACAGAAGTTAAGGTGACAAATTTTATGTTACATCACATAAAATTTTACCACAACAGTATAACAATTAAAGAAAAAAAACACCTTTGGAAGCAAGTTGGGCATCAGTAGTAATGTGGGTAATACATTTTTATGTAGATGATTTTGCCTACAAAATACTTTTATTTATATTTCCATCATTTTATTGATTGGTTAGATTTATAAACTATCATTTGTTTTACTGATTGGTAAGTTTTATAAACAGAATTTGTATCATTTAACATCTTATCATAAGCAAAATGAGTCAGATAATCCAGATACAATTATTCCTTTTGTTCTCAGTAATTTATGTTTGCTGTGCACTCTGTTGTGCATTTATATTTCTGGTGCACAGAAATTGCACCAGAGCTAATTAGCTTAGCAACAATTGATAAAAAGGAGAATGGTATCTGTAGTATGTGGAAGTTCATCTAGGAGAGCTGGAATAGCAGGAAAAAATAGCTTCAGTGAGTAGGGGCAAAGACTTCAGTGTGAATCCTCCATCTGTAAGGGCCCTTTCAACTCTAAATTAAGAAAATTAAAAACAAATTTCTGCATTTAGGGTTCCTTTCCTAGAGAGGTAGCCTCTTTGTCTTGCAAAGCTCTGAGCTAGTGGTAGGTTACTTATTGTCCTGAAGCTTCAACACAGCACTCCATTATAATCTTTTTGCCTCAGCACCCTCAAGCTAATGATACTCTTTGATTATTTGTGTGTGTGTGTGTGTGTGCGTGCGTGTGTGCATGTGTGCGTGTGCACATTTTTAGTATCCCTTGTAATAGCCAGGTACTGTATGTGCCTTATATGGCCATTTAATATAGCATTTTCAGTTTGTTTGGAACTCCGAGAAAAATTGTACAGATTTTTCCATAGCCTGTTATTTTTGTGCACAATTTTGCATATAAAGAATTTAAGGAATTTGTATTACTGTAAGAGAAGTATATGTGCCTTTTCATAACAGTGTAAACCAAATTATTCAGTCTAAATATTGATTTTTGTCAGCTCATAAAAAACAGGAAGGTAACTTCAGAGATCAGAAGAAAAATTTTCTGGCCAAATTCAGATCTGAACTTTTCAGAGCTGGACATTCCTTGAGGTTGATTGACTGATTCATTCATTCATTTAGAGATACAGTGACTGTCTAGTCCTATCTATTCTAGTCACTATCTAGTCCAGGCTGCCGTGAACTTGTTATGTAGCCCAGACTAGCCTCAAACTTGCAGTCTCTCGTTTCTGCCTCCTGAGCAATGGAATTCTTAATGAACTTTTAAAGGAGTTCTTTATATGAGATGTGATCAGAAATAGGCTGAATATTCAAATTTTTAAAATTTATTACAGTAAAAGACATTGCTATTAATCTCCCTCAAAACTCTTTGAACACACATCCCATTTTTCGCCACTTTGTCTAGCCATTCTGAAGGTCTTCTTTCATGAGTGTCCTCAGTTGCACTGTTAATAGCTGCCTTTGATGTCCTGAATCAATTCAAACTCTCTACCTTTTATGGTCATTTTGGCTTTGGTGAAGAGCCTGAATTCAAATGGTGTCAGATCAACGAATAAGGTGAATAAGGACAGATCATTTTTTTTGGACAGAAATTGCTGTCCCAAAAGCAATGTGTGCCATGGAACATTGTCATGATGGAGGATGAAACTGTTTACCCATTTTTCAGGCCCTTTTCTTCACACATAGTTTCTTAAATGCATAGAAAATGACCTTTCGTAATATTCAGAGTTCACTATAATGTTTCTGTGTATAAACCCCATCAAGGTCAAAAAATACGGTGAATATCACCTAGGTGTTGGATCTTGATTGATGATCTTTTTTCACACAAAGACACTTGGGTGATTTCCATTGAGAACTCTGAAACTTGGTCCACAATCATTATCATAGACCATCTCCCATGATGACTTTTCTTAAAAGGCTGGAATTTGAAGCAGCATTAGCTATATCACCAATGAAATTAACAAATACTGTTGCTGTTATTCAGTCAAAACTCATGGAACAAATATCACACTCACCTCACATTCAAATCTGGTTTTAAAATATGTTGAATAGAACTATAAGAGATAGTCGTACTCACAGAAATTTCCCTCATAGTCAATTACCTATTTGATGGAATCATTTTGTTCACTCTTTCAACATGCTCTTGGATTTTTGATGTTGAAGGACATCTGGATTGTTCCTTGTCTTCAATAGATTCATTATGAAATTACTTGAACAACTTGTAAATAGACTTCATGGTCACGTCAGCATTGCCATAAACTAATTTAATATTTTGTGTGTTTCTTTAGCATTTTTTTGCAATTTGAAACAAAATTTCATATTAAAGTGTTATTCTGCATCCATGATTTACAACACATTTTAAAATACATCTCTCAACTGTAACTCACCACTGGTTGACTGCATCTAACAAGTTGATTGCTACAGGGTTTGATGTGCCACTTCTCATACTAAATATCACTGCCTTTCCATTGGATGGAATGCAACAGCATTCACCATTTTTTTTAATCACTTATCAAAATATTTACTCTGTATATTTTCAGTATTTTAATATGGGAAGTTTCAGCATATTCAAAAGTAGAAAGAGTAGTACTAATGAACTCACTCAGCTGGCCAATACTGTTCCTTTATACAGTGATGGCGAACCTTTTAAAGCTTTCAGTAATACAAACAGCCTGCTGTGGTATGCTTGCCGTAAGTTCGTTACTGCTGCTCATACCTTTTCCCCTATCCCAGTGATTTGACAGCACACCATTATTTCTTCTGGATATACTAAAACACAATCACAGTACTATTCTCTAATAATATTACAGTGATACTGCTAACATGTAATAATTTTATCATACCACCTCTGAAAGAAAAACAGCATTTTCTTAATATCATCAAATACTTAGTCACTGTGTACATTTCTTGATTGTTCCATAAATATGGCTGATCTCTTTTTATTTTCTTTTAAACGGTTTGTGTGAATTTTAGTCTATAAAATTGGGCAATTGCATATACAGAAAAACTTAAGTCTTTTTTAAAATCGAAATCCAGAATGCTCATATATATATTTTGGTTAATCGGTCTCTTCATACTCTTAATCAGGAACCAAATATTTATCCTGATTTTTCTATGAACTGTATCTCAAGATCTCTAAACATTGAAGAAGAGCAAAGTTTCTCTTTGAAGTATTCCACCCACAGTAAACCAAGAAATAATGATACAATATCACCATTTTTCAACCACCAAATGAATTAATCAGTGAAATGGCTAATAATAGTTGCTGACATCACAGAAGAGAGAGAACCAAAAATTACATACTTCCCTATAGAGATTAGTTTCTTAGTACCCTCTAAAAATGACTATGAAAATATTTTGTTTTAGAATAATTATGGATTATGTAATTATACATACTTTATTGTTTCAGTTCCATTTATTATCCTTATAAATACTCATGTTCACCCGTATTGGATCAGTAGAAAGATACTCATATTACCTGCTAAGTCTTTTTTTGACGACTCTGCTGTCCCAGAAAGCAAGATTACTAGATACACTATGCTCACCATGTATATTTCCTGGTCCAGCTCTGAAAACAGCTATTTCTGCTATCTAGCTTTTGTTTTTTGCTGCTTTTGTTTTTTGGGTGGAGGTGGCAGTGGGGGTTGGGAGTGGTTGTATTTGGAGATTAAAAACTAGGTATTAAGGGGTACTCATTGCTGCTGTATTGGCCATTGTTGCTAAGGTTTTTAATAGACCTAACCTGGGAAATACACACTTCAAAATTTTACAGATAAAATACATCATGTGTTTATACTGTAGTTTCTTACTCTTAATTCAAGAGTACAAGGCTGGGCTAAGCATATAAGATAGCTCAGTGTTGGAGTGCTTACCTAACATGTGCTATGCTCTGAGCTCAATATTTAGCACCACAGAAACAAAACAAGACTATAAGGTTTTAACCTTAAATACTTGCAGTTTTCTTCCATATATCTTATGTATCAATTCTTAAGGACATCTACATCGTAATGTTTTATCCCATGTGACACAAGTCAGAATAATGCCACGGCTTCAACCAACAGTATAATCATGGAAAACAGTTTCACATTGTTTGTTGACCCTTTGGCTCCCTGCATCTGCACTCCTGTACTGGGAGTTGAACCCAGGGCCTCCCACGTGCTAGTCCAGTGCTCAAAACCACTATGCTCCATCCCTAGCCTTTTTATTAAATTTTGAGACAGAGTCTAGGTAAGTTGCCGAGGTTGGCCTTGAATTTGCTAAATTCTTGGTTCAGCCTGCTTAGCAGCTGGACTTACTGGTGTGTGCTAATGTGACAGGCTGGTTTGGTTCAGTTTGTTTCATTTTGGTTTGGTTTTTACAGTACTAGGGATTGAACCCAGGCTTCATGCATGGTTGGCAAGAGCTTTATCATCAAGATAGCCCCCCCCTCAATTTTGAATTTTAGTGATATTTTCTAATATTTTGTTTTGTCATTATGGTAAAGTATTTGCATGGTTCTAAAAGTAATACCTATCAAACAAGGTATATTCAAAGACACGTAGTTGTTATCCCTTAAGCTCCTTACCGTGACTCTATTCTTTTCTCCAGGAATTAACCCTTTCTTAAAATTTCATGGATTGGGACAGTAATCATTTACTCCGTGATTGATAGGTAGACCAATGGAAGTTTAAAAAAGAGGTTAGAAATGTTGTATACCCAACATAAGGAAATCTGATACATGATTAAAGAGGAATTACAAATCACCAAGGAAAGGATGTGAAAGTATTTGCTAAGTACTGCTGGGATAGTTGATTTTTCCATATGAAAAAATATAAAAGTAAAGAATAAAAATGGCCAGCAAAATGACATGTTTTGAAGAAAATATGCAAGGATATCTTTATGACTTAATGGTAAAGAAAGAATTCTTGAGGCAAAGAACAGAAATTATAAAGACAAAGAGTGAAAAAATTTAAAATTTCTGCACAACAAAAAACATTATAAACAACAGCACAGATTGGGAGAAGATATAAATGAATGCAGTCTTTTGAGGCAAGGAGTAGAGGAAAAACAGTATGGGCTTAGAGTCCAACAGATTCGTGTTCATTCTTGGTGACTTGGTGCAAACTAATTGAACCCTGTTCTAAATTCTCAGTTTCAGTGTGTTCAAAATGAAGATCCAAATACCATACCTTTTACTTTATGTAAAATGTACGTAAGAAATTACATCAGTGGTAAACATTATGAATAACTATAATTTGCAGTACAGTACTTAAACAACTGAGTTAAGATTTTGTTAAGGTGCTTAAAACTAACTGGAAATGTGTAGGACTAAACAAATCAAAGAATAAATTCTGCCTTAAGAACTTAGAACCTTAAAATACATTTTGAATGAAGCTTTAAGTAAACTCATGCAAAAGGTGAAGTAGTTGAAATAGATTCATTTAGTCATCATTCTATGGACCACTCAGATAACTAAAGCAAAAAATAAGGTAGAGTTATTTTAAGAATTTTTAATGCCTGTGAGCTGGAACTAGAATTTTTCACATTTTTAAGAGTTAACTTTTAAATTTACATCTTATTATTTTCATCAAAGCAAATAGATCCATCATTAGGCTTCATTAAAAAAATTTTTTTCCCCTAAAAAGATGAGTTTCCCCACTGTGAGGGTACTGCCTTCAAATCCTTTTCTTTTTTTAATCTATAGTATTTATATGCAATGGAGTACTACTCTGCCGTAAAGAAGAATATCCTTGAGTCATTTTTAGGAATGTGGGTGCACCTTGAGACCATGATGTTAAATGACCTGTACTTAAATATCACGGTTTCTCTTATAAGAGAAACCCAAAATATAAATAAAGAGGAAAATAAAAAATAATAGGAAGATAGATCTTTTGAAAATGGGAAGGGGATCAAGAGATGGAGGGAGCAAAGAAAGAGGGAAAGAAGAAGGGTATGAAAAAAGAATTAAGATATGTTATGTACATGTACCAACTCCCCAAAAGAAATATTATCAATTTATTAGTACTGTAAACATGTACTAATAAAAAATAAAAATGGCGGGGGTACTCTTTAAGTAATGGCCTTATATTACTACCTTTTTAAACTACCTTTTTGTTGTACTGAGGATTGAACCCAGGGCCTGGTGCATGTTAGGCAAGTGCTTCTCCAAACTCTCTTTATTTTGAAACATGTTCTCATTATTTGACACAAGCTGCCCTTGAACATGTGATCCTCCTACCTCCGCCTCCCAAATAGCCGGGATTATAGGCATGCACTACCACACCTGGCTCTTAAACTACTACTTTGAGTGTCTCTTGGTTTCATATTATTTGAAATGAGATTTTTGTTTATATCTCTTTCTTCTCAGTACACTTTGCCTGTGTTATTGGCTATAGCTTTATTACTAAATCAGTATTTGCTGAAAACAAGATTATCATTGTTCAGGTGCTAACAGCTGAGGCAGGCAATTAAGATTGATTATATTTCTTGATTAAATTGTATCTTCAAAGATGATGGTTTTCTTACCTACATTTGCTTCTTTTTCTATGTGTATTTACTTAAATTTGTCCCAACTCTTAAACAAAAGTGTAATTTTCATGCTTAAACAGTAGGACAATCTCTTTCATTTCTCTGGACATTTTGTCCTTGGGGCCATTCATTTTGCTGTTCTCTTACGGACCAGCTGGTCTTCGGCCTGCTGCATGGTTATCATTCATCATCCTGGAGATTTCCTTGCTTCCGTCATGTTAGTTTCCTATTCGTGGATTCCCTGCCTCCTTCCTTTTAGATATACTCCCTTCTAATGGAGCAGATCCTGTAGCTTCCTAAGAAAAAACATACAGAAGGTAAATTTTTGAGACCTTACATATCTAGTTACTTTTATTCTAGCCTTATATTTGACTGATAGTTTGAGGAGTTTTAGGCTGGAAACCATAATTCTTCAGAATTTTGAACACTGTATCCTTGTCTTTCAGCTTCCATTGCCACTGTTGAGAGAGCTAATGTTCTTTATTTTTTGCTATTACAGTTCTACATTTTAATTATTTTTTGTTTTTCTGGTGTTTCTTTTACAGAATATCCCATTCCTGTTCGTCTTTCATGGATTCAATACTGTCTCTTTCAAGATACAGTTGTTTTCTTCTTGCATTGTCTTTGTTTCCTCTGAGATCCTTCTTAATGTTCGTTTTCTTTTTCTCAAATATTTGAGTTACTGTCCATTTATATTTGAATAAAGTTGCTTATGTGATAGTATTTTTTTCAGGGATCAGTTTTCCTTGAAACTGAATTCTTCAGTTTTATTCCTGAGTGTTTGGCAGTATTTTTGTTCTTACAACAGCGTGGGTGTGGAGCAGTTGGGTGGCTGTCGTGGGAAATGTCATGATACATCATGTACACTTTCGTTTACTGTCCTTTGCTGTGGAACCTTATACTTCTCTTCAGTGTGCCTGGTGCTCCCTGATCTACAAGCTATCTTGAACAGCCTGTGTAGATTAATCTTCGGGCTGATAACATATGAGAGGAAAATAGTTGCCTAACTCCACTGGAAAAGGGAAAGGTCTCAATATCTGTATAAAGATTTCTAACCAATCTCCCTATTTTCAGAAGTACCCTACCTACCACTCTTTCAAAGAGTAACTTGATTTCAGCTGAGTCTCAGATGAGAAGGGACGTTTCCTTATTGTCTGTACTCTCCACTCTCTCCCCCAACCATTTGGTCCTTTATAGTGTTCTCTTATCTGCTAATCATGTCTTTCATGATTCTGAAAATCAGATTGATAATTTTCACTTCATTCTCATTACTTTTGAGGATATATGCCATTGTGTGGGGGGGTCTTTTTGTTTTTAATTTTAAAACAAGCATGTGGTTGTTCTGCCTTATTTAACCAGAAGTCACCTCTGTGTTCACATTTTTGTTAGATTATCTGACCCGTGTATGCTTTAAACCCTGACTATTTGAGTATGAGTTGCTTATTTATAGTAACATGGTTGAAGAGGGTCCATGGCCAGGCAGACACAGTGATTTACAGAGGTGGGTTTATAATAAAGAGTTCTGAATTCACAGGATTAAGTAAGGAAAGATGAGTATGGATTTTGTTTGTTAGTATAAAGCCTTGAATTTAAAGTGCTTTTGATTGCCTTACGTCCAGTGTGTTAGTACTTATACTGCGTATACTGTTGCATCCTAGTTGTGTAAATAACCAGAAAAAAGAAGATCACTAAATAAACTCTGGGTGTTGAGTATAGATTGTTTAAAGGCCATGTGACGGAGACTGTAAGTATAGAAATGAGAAGGTTCTAGAGACAAAAGTGCAGCCAGTTATAAAATATAGAGTATAACTTGCAAAACTGGCCTTAGGAAGGCAAGAAATAACATTCTTTTTTTAACTTTGGAACTAATTAAGTTATACTAATAAAAATGATATTAGAAGGTGGGCTATAGATATGCTTTGGTGGACTTTCTAATATTTAACCTGTCAGTTAGATAAACTTTCCTCCCAGTAGTTCACTGACTTGAGCTCTCCCCCTGTAGGGGCAGTCAGGTTCCTATGCTTTACTGTGCAGTGGAGAGCTGAGTGCAATGCAGCCTCCTGGCAGGAAGGAAGGAATCACAAGAGAACTTGCACCCAGAAGGTACTGAGCTGATTCAGGCCTCCTGCTGCATTCACCAGTCAGGAGAATGATGAGACCATGAAAGGGTAGCAAGAAACCAGAATATCCTTCCTATACTTTTCTTTCTTAAAGATTTCAGTGGAAAGATGGGAAATAAGTATTTCCCCTTAATAATACAATATGCAATGGGCATAATATTGTGTAGTAATACTAATTTATATTCATAATGTTACAAAGTAATGGACAGTAACTGGCTCATTATGTGCTGCATTAAATTGCATGCTATTCATTTTTTTACCATGCTTGCTAAGCCCCTTTTAATCTGAGAACAGTTTGCCATATTTTGGCTTCGGGAGATGTCCTTACATTATTTCTTCTTATAGGCTGTCTGTATTTTCATTCCATTAGACATCTGTGCTTTTTAGATATTTGTGGATGAATATGGCCAAGTATACTAAAGGACTTTGAAGCATACTTTTCACAAGAAGTAATATGTTCTTTACCAGCTAATTTTAGACTTAGCTGTATTCTCTAAGAGACAGCAGATTAACATGTGAATGCTTTATAATCGGGCAGAAGGTTATACCCACTTCTTTATCTACATAGAAGCTGTCGTGCTCCCTGCCAGAGAGCAACCAAACTTTCTTGATTAGTGCATGGAACTTTCTGATCTGTTTTCTTTCCTACTTCTTTTTCCTTCTTATAGTAGTGATCATGCACACTTTAAGAATCCCTCCTATTTTTCTGTGGTTTATTGCTTAGTTAACGTCACCACAGGAAGTATTGTGTACAGACACATTCTCCATTGACCTCGTTCATATCTTAATTTCATTGATCTGCCACATCAAGAAATTTGGAACTCTACTGCCTTGCCTCCTTCACCTCTTGTGTATGGGTTGGTAGGGGGTTACCTGTTAGTTTGGTTAAGTAGCCTATTGAACTAACCCAGTATTTATAAGATCTGATTTTTAGCAGGAAAAATCTTTCTACATTTCAAAAATGAGGTATCAATAAAGCTTACAGGCACTAGTCTGCTGTTAGTTTTAAAGAATCTCTTATATTTAAGAAATGCTATTTTTAATGAACAGTTTTTAGTACTCTTTTTTTCTCTAAGTACTTCATGGGAGAATACACATATGACTGAAATAATTACTGCTTTAAAAGAATTTGTCTTTTTGTCTGATAGGGGAGATAATCAGTATAATATAAGGTAAAAAGTAGTACAAATGAAGCACCTATACCTGGTTTGGAAGCAGCAGAATGCCTAAGTCTATAATGATTCTTGTATAATTTTGGAATAAAAAGAGAAATGGTAGTATTAGAATACTTACAGTGCTAGTACAAATCTTTGCCCTGGTTCTGATTTAGCACATTGTCAGATCTCCTATCAATTCTCACTATTAATTTTTCTAAACTATTTCCCAGCTTTTCTTGTCCCTTCCCCTGCCTCACAAGCTGGGGCCCTGGCTTTTGTAAGAATAGAATAAGAAGATAGAGCAGATAGGAGGTGGAGGAACAAGAGGTGAGTAAGATTAGGTAGGTGTGTAAAAGATGGTCATACAAAATTTTTATATATAGCTTTGCCCTTGAATTTTTTTTTTGGTTTTGTTTTTTTTTTCTTTTTGTGGTGCCGGGGATCGAACTGCCCTTGAATTTTTGAAAATTTCTGTTTAATTTAGAATTTAGTATATTGGGTTAACTTTGTTCAACACTCTAAATCTTTCTCTAATATATCTTCTAGTTACAACAGCTACCTGATTTTGTTAACTATTTGTTGTTAGTCTGTGAACTAAAGGCAGATCATTGATCATTCATTATGTGTATTTACAAATACAACATCCCAGTGTGGAAGGAAAAATAAGTTTTAGTAATCTATAATGCATAGTTTTTAGGGTTCACTTCATCTGTCACTGAGTTCAGTACGGATTGGATTGACTTTTTTTAAAAAGCATACTTTTGAATTGTTAATAAAATATACTAAGGAAAATATAAAAGAAGAAGCAGCATTTTATTTTCAGGAATATTTGAAGTGAATCATGCAAAATAATCTGTGTCATTAGTTCACCAATAGCTATGACTCCTGGTTTATTAATTTTATTGTGTATTATGTAATATAAGTTAAATGCAATAACAGTTTAAAATTTCAGGTGCCTGGGGATTTAGCTCAGTGGTTACAGTGCTTGCCTAGCAAGTACAAGGCCCTGAGTTTGATCACTGGCACCAAAATAAAATAAAATAAAATTTCAGAGTATGCGGCTCCTTGAGGGTTAAAATGCTACTTACCAAATAGGGAAGGTGTCACAGTTTAGTATGTGTGAAGCACATTGAACACTGCCTGAACCAAATGAACTAGAGCTCAGGTTTATGAGATGTAATCACCTACTGATTATAAACCAGATGCCTTTAAGTGTGGAAATCTTTCAGTACTATTTGTAGGAAGAGATTGATTGTACTAAAATTATATACACATACATGCTTCTATTTTCTCTTACTGTGTTATAAACTACCTCTAAGAATGTCATGCTAGGCTGGGCGTGGTGGCACATGCCTGTAATTCCAGCACTCGGGAGGCTGAGGCAGGAGGAACACCTGGAATTCAAGGCCAGCCTAAACTGCTTAGCAAGACCTTGTCTCAAAAAAACAAAAAGAATGTCATGCTCAATCTTAGGTGCCAGGATATTTAGATGGTATGAATGTAGGATGTTCGTTTATTCCTTTGTGTGCAGGCAGAGTTTAATTAGCTCTTCTGTTGGCGATTGATATCTCTTTTATTGCCTTGCTCTAAATCTTGTCATATAGTTTCAAAATATAGTTTGTGACAGTTTAGTTTTTCCCCCTTCATAGTTAAACAGTTAATGCATGCACATGCACATGCTCAAAATGTTAACCAGTACAAAAGGAAACAAAGAAGAAATTTTAATTCCCTTTACCATCATTGAACTCCTGTTCCCACAGTCCCCTTAGCCAAAAGTAGAGAACTATTATCAGTTTCTTGAGTATCCTTTCTCAGAAATACTCTGTGCATTTATAAGCATATGCAGATACATATACATTACATGTATCTATCCTTGGCCTTTTAAAAATACCTCATACTACACTGTACACACTTAGCATTTTTCACTTCATAAACATCAGTATCATTCCATATCATTAGGTCACTCACTGTCTCTCAGGGCTTCAGTCTATGTTCCATATATGTATAAGCTATCACTTCTCTAATTCCATATATATTGCTTTCTGTTTTTTACTTCTTACTGTGTCACAGCTCATACTCTCATGTATATCTTTGTTTTAGTATAAGTTTACAGGAAAAATTACTAGAACTGCCAGGTCTGAGAGAATATATTTTTAATTGAACTTTGAACTAAATATGAGTTTATAATTGCCTCCTTATATTCAAAAATAGCATATTATCAAATTTTAGATCTTGGTCTATCTGATGAGTGAAAAGCATTATGTCCTTACTTTGTTTCCATCTGTGTAGTTATGAATGAAGGTTCTTTTTCATATTCAAAAGTCATTGATATTTATTCTCCACTAAAAATTCTTTGCCTGATTTTGTTGAGTTACTGAGTTTTTTCTTAGTAATTTATAAGAAATCTTTAAGAAAATTGGCCCTTCGTATGTTTTCTCAGTTTCTTTGAGTTCATTTATTGAAATTTGTAAATTTTTAATTTTTATATATCTGTTATTTTTAATCAGTTTTATGGTTTCTAAATTTGTACCTGCCCATACAGCATTTTTCCTCGGCCATATCTTATAGTATTTTTATGATTTGTTTATCTGTTCATTTTTTTTACTATAAAACTTTGTTGATAATGTCATTTATTGGTGTTCAGGTTGGGATATAACTAAATGCTATCTCTGTCTCTTTTTCTTTTTTGTTTTTTCTTTCATCATCTGTTTTACCTTTTATCTTCAATGATTTAAAATACTATATTCATCAGATGCTATGTACTTAAATTCATTTGTTTATTCTTTTGTTTCATAGCTTCTTATGCTACCAAACTACCATGTTGATCTTTTTTAATAATTGCTATTTTATTACTTGTCATATATCTGTGATACTTCTTTAAAAAGTAATTTCTTAGTTCATGTTTTTACTCTTCCATTAAATTTTAAATCATATGTAAAGCAAAATATTTTTTTTCCACTGTGCGGTTAATCTTTGAAACTAGATATCTGCTTATGAACTTTTTGGTTAATGCATACAATTTAGAGGTAGCCTGTGGTGAAATATAATAAAACACTATGTAACTAATTTCTCCTCAGTTTGAAGAATTCTTCTTTCTTTTCTAGCTTTTAATCTAGACAACGAACAGCCAGATTATGATATGGATTCAGAAGATGAAACCTTATTAAATAGACTTAACAGAAAAATGGAAATTAAGCCTTTGCAATTTGAAATTATGATTGACAGACTTGAAAAAGCCAGTTCTAATCAGGTACTGTATCATCTAAAAATGTTTTCTGATCTTATAAGTAGCTCAATTAGTACCTTTATTTTGCATTCTCTTTAGGCCTGAGTGTGTCATATTTTACTATTTCTTGAATTTCCTCATACCCTAGAATTTCTGTTTACAGTAGTCCTTGAACAGAATACTGAAGAATAATTTTCTTCAATAGGAGCATGAAGAGTACTGTTCTGACTGTTTACTATATGGCTAAAAATAGTAGTTACAATGTTATAGTATCACATAGATCCTTTTCATAGGATTGTGTTTTTGATGCTTCAGTAACTAAATTTGCTTGCTTGGGTCTGTAAGGTAGTCATATCGAATTTTGCTCAGTTGCTCAGTTTTATATCAAGGTGTTTGTTTTCTGTGGATTTTAGTTTTAATTATGTATTCTTTTAACTTTTCAGTTAGGAAACATTCACAGAATAATAGGGCATTTTCTTTAGTGAGATGTTAATGTGTGGCACAGGGAAATTAAAATGGTACTGTCTTTCTGGAAAGCAGTTAAGCAGTATATGGCAGGAACTTTAAAATGTTTGTTAGGTCCCTTAATTTAGTAATCCTGTCTCTGGAGATCATTCTCAAGAAAAGTAGTTAGAGGGCTGAAGATTGCCTAGCATGTTCAGGCCCTGGGTTTTACCCCACATGCCACAAAATATTTTTCAACATAGATCTTCAGAATAAATTTTAAGTTGTATACAGGATGGAATATAATGCAGCCATTAAAAATCATGGTTTTTGAAAAAACATGATTTTTGAAGGGTGACTAATACTATAGGAAATTGTGCATTACATAATATTAGATTTCAGAAACAGCGTATAGAATTGTTTATGTGGAAAGTTCTATATTTATATATGTGCCTAACAAAAAAGAACAAGAAAAGTACAACAAAATGCCAGCAATAGTTGTATTTTGGTGCTGGAATTACTGGTGATTTTTACATTCTATCTTCTGTTTTTCTGATTTGCAAATTTAATATAGTGATCATTTGTTGATACTGTAATTAAATTTTTTTAGAACTTCATAGAAATAATTTTTGGTGTGCCTGTGTGGTATATTGATACAGTAATTCTCATTAATGTATTAACTTACAGATAGCAAAGCTAGAAATAAGCATTTTACAGTAGACTTAAAACTTTTCACTAATTCACCTATACAAATTAATTTTCTTTACAATTTAAATTTTTAGATTCCTGAGGCATTACTAACTCTTGATAGCATTTTCCAAACGTTTTCAGTACAAAATTACTTGGCTGTATATTTGGCCTTTCTTCCAGTCTTTTCCCCTCACCCCATTTTGACGCCATTTTTACCCCATTTTGAAAGTAATATTCACTCCAGTGTACTATGCAGAGAAAGAAGTACATTTTGAAAATCAATGTTTGTAAAACTCAACTTACTGATTTTTAGATGCTCTTTGTTGTTTTTTGTTGGGAATTTTTTTTTAATTATCAAATTGATTTTCATTATAATTAAGTGCTTACTGTTTTCCTTGGATTTTCGTCACTGGCATCAAATAGTAGTTTCAGGAGTTTTGAGCTGCAAATTTTCCTAGCAAATCGTGACTGGATCAGTTTGTTGATATTTCTGTCATTTTCCATGATTACTGAGAAATGACTCACAGTGCCTGATACCATATATGATATATATGATATCATATCAGAAACCTTCAGGTCTATGTTCTGTAATGTGTTTTCTTAATGCCTAGTTGAATAACACAGGTAATAATATTGAATAAGCCAGATGACAAGCTTCTTGCCTTTGCGGAATTTACTGTCTAAGTAGGGGCAGGATTAACATAAAACCATGTAAATAATACAGTTAAGTGTGCACTTTTATATAAGCAGCACCATTTTATTTTAGTTTTCTTTGTCCATTGTCAGTCTTCTAGACCTTGAAACAAAGAGCTGGCTGAAAACAGAGCACCACAGCATCTACTTAATGCAATAAGAGATGAAGTTGGAAATTCTTAAAGAGGAAGCCAAGAATGAAACTTCCTGTTACTATAACCAAGAATGAAAGACTCAGAATCATGTTTTGTCACTTTCTTTTAATTCTGAAATTGTTATTTCACTGATCTGATTTACTATTAAAAATATCTTTCAGTCATGACAACTAATTGCAATGCCTCCTGACCTTAGACAGAATCTTGTACAAGAGGGGAAGATGTTACAAAGATTGTTTTTGAGTCAGCTGACAGATTGGAAAATGGATGGATTAGATAAAATTTTCAATATTAAATTTACTAAAATTGATTACTGTGATTATAAAAGAGTATCTCGCTTAAGAAATGCATAAGTATTTAGGGGTAAAGAGCCATGACATACCTGAGTTACTTTAAATGAATCAGAAAATAATTGTGTGTGTGTTTGTGTTTGTCTGTGTGTGTGTGTGTGTGTGTGTGTGTGTGAGAGAGAGAGAGAGAGAGAGAATATGCATGTGAACAAATGGGTATAAAAGCTAATGGTGCACTGTGTAGTCTTCTTGGCATTTTGGGCATTTGGGGCATTTTGGCAATAGGATTACAAGTTCAGGCCCAGCCTGGGCAACTTGGTAATTTAGCAAGACTGTCTCAAAAAGATTTTTTTAGATTTCAAAGGGCTGGGATAGCTCAGTGTCAAGGCCTTGAGTTTGCACCCATCCCCGCAAAAAGGCAACAATAGGTGGAAAGGGTATAGCGGTATTCTTTTAAATGTTTTATTATTTCAGATGTTTTGTACATTTAAGATTATACCTAAACAAAAATGTTTTTCTTAAAATCACAAGCAACCTTAAGTCTCTTTTTCACAGAAGTCCCTCTGGTATACCCACCGTAATGAAACACTTAGGAAGAAATTAACATTTTTTAAAAGTTTTCTTTCTAAAACTGTCAGTGTTTTCATTTAAAACCCCTTATTATCTCCTTTCTAAGCTAACATCCTATTTTCTGGTATTTATTAACACTGCTCTTCACTTAACCACACATTCTCATAGAAAGGGCTTGTATTTACTCCCTACCTTCCGCCACCCAAAGCAGAATGCTTTTTCTAACACTGCGAAGAAAATAGAGACCATCAGCCCTCAGTTCCATCATTTGCTTTTCTACCTAGATACCACCTTTTATCTTCTTATTAGGGTTTAATCCTCTTTTCTAATTCCTCATTATGTATCTGTATATTGCTGAAGTACTTCATTTTTACTGATCTCCCATTTCTTCAGTCTTTGTCTCTCTGCCTAAAAAGATGTCCAAGAGTCTCTATTTCCAAGAGAACCCTTTATTTAATCTTATCTTTCTCGATAGACTTTCAAAAGATTGACCATACTCAGTGCTCTCTATGTTTACCTTTTATTCATGTCATGAGCCATTTCATTTCACTGAATTTTTTGCACTCTTTTCAGTTACTAGTGGCCTCCTAATTGTTATCTACGAGTCTCTTTTCAGCCTGTACTGTACTTACTATGCCTGTAGTAATAGATGATGTTGACTACCACACTTTGCTGGTTCTTTTCTTTATCTTATCTTCCAGTGCCTCTATCTTACATGTTGATATTTCCTTTGATCTCTCTTCTCAGCATTTAAAAGGGGTGATTAAAAAAATACAGTGAAGGTTTAAATTTTAGAATTTCATTACTGTAAAAGACATACGCCACTAGTAACCCTTAGAATATTCACCCTCACTCTAACCACACTTATCATTCTTGCCGCTTTCTGAAGCAGTTCTGGGAGTCTTTTTTCATCAGTGCCTTTATGAGGTATAACCAAAAATACATGCTGATGCCTAGTACCACCCAACAAAAAGGCAGGCTCATGAAAACATCATATTCTGTCTTATCCACCTTATTCACCACATCTGGCGCCATGTGACTCCTCTCTTTTCCTCAAAGTCAAAATGACCATGAAAGGTAAATGTTTTGAATCAGTTCAGAACATCAAGGCAGTCATACAGTGCAACTAACACACTCAAAAGAAATGACTTCCAGGCTGGGTGTGGTTGCATACGCCTGTAATCCCAGCACTCAGGAGGCTGAGGCAGGAAGATCACTGAGTTAGAGGCCAGCTGGACTTTGTAGTGAGTTCAGAAAGTGCTGAGAACAATGAGATAAAATGTGTTTGAAGTGAGGAAGAAGTATTTTGAGGGGTATTAACAGCAGTTTATCATTTACTGTAACTTTTTTAAAATTTAGACGCACCGTATTTTTCTTTTATACTTTAAGCTACCAAACTCTCGTTGTATTCCCAAATCTTGTGTCTACCTACTAAGCTCTAATGTGTGTTTCTTGTGAAACTTTTCTACCTTAGCAAGTACTGTATTTCAGCATTTCCAAACATCCCTGCCCCAGTTTATTGTCTTTTAATTAGTGGCACTGGCATATCATCTTCCATTCTGTTGACCAACGCTGCACTTTAATGATTGACTTCATAATAATCATCCATATCAAAATCAAAATAAATCAGACCAGTTTTTGTTCTGAAATAGCATATTTGTTGTCTGTACCTACTTCGTTCATTTTTATTCTCTTACCTCAACCACTGCTATCTTGCCACTGTTTTATTAAAAACTAGTCCACTTTAAAAAAAAAAACCACTCCAGTTGTTTACACTATCTGTAAAATCTTTATTCCACCTGACTTCAGCCACATTGAACTTCTGTGTCCCTTAACATAACATGCTCTTTTATAGGTCTGCATGACATTAGTAGACCTATAATGGCATATGTAATGGCCATTTGTTCCCTCTGCTAGAACGCCAAGTTCTAGATTTCTAATACCATTGTCTTACTGAACATGTAGTCCTTAACCAAGGAATGGTGATTTTACTAAATATTTCACAGTTACTTTACAGGCTCTATCATCTTCCCAACTTTAAAGGAATTTCACACTACCTTGTGCTTGCGAGGCAAGCACTTTAACCACTGAGCTAAATCCCAGCCCCCTCAGATTCTTGAAAGGTACTTGGAGATTAGAAGTAAGAAGCATACTGAACAGTTAAATAGTTCTTTTGGAAGAAAGATGTATGTTTGTATCTATCTTTTTTGGCCATTCAGTTAATACTCTTTTTAGGCTACTTTTTGCAGCCTAAGACTTCATCCTGCATTTGGAGAATCCTCTACTTGATCTTGATACAAGACAGAGTCTGCCTCTCTATCTCCTTAAGAACTGAAAATGCTAACCGCTTTTTTTCCAGCCCCGTTCACATTCAGGGCACTGTTGCGCTTTTTTGAATGAATGTACTGTCACATGACCTACCTAGGCTCTGCCAGTTGAAAATTCTAAATCTGAACTAAGAGGCATTGAAGGACAGAAGCAAGGATCATGGAGAGATCTCTGCCGATGATGGAGATGGCAGCGCGATTGGAGTTACCTTGGCAACAGTAGCACGTATCTACTATAGTCCCCATTTCATTGGTGCTCATAGTGTAAGGTAGTTTCCACCACTGGATCAGCTCTGTGGCCTGATTTTAGGAAATGTAGACTCTAAGCCTAATTCTACACTTCCAACAATGTTGAACTATTCAGTAACTTTTTAACAAATTCTTTTCTCTTGCTTACAAACAGAAACTTTGGCTGTTTCCAGCCATCATTGTACTTATAAAATTTTAATTAAAGGGGTCCAAAACTCAGTATAATAACCAAACCGTCAGGTTTTTTAATCTCGGTTTTTTAATCATGCACCTTCCAGTGCATGAAATTATATTATTAATTATATTCCGGGGGCAGGTACTAAGCAAATGTACCAGATATTGTGGCAATTAAGAAAATGTGGTTCTTGTGCATTATAGGAATGTGAACACTTTTCTATAGGAAAGAGTGTTGAAGTGGGTGTATTCTTTAATTTTTAAATATTTATATATTAAAACAAAATTTGGTCTAGATCTTTTGAAGCAATCCATTATTCCTGCCACATAGTAATAGTTTTAAAACACGTTGTGCTGTAATACATGTATACATGTATGTTACAATTATGCTATATAAAATTTAAGAGTAGTTTGATCTTAAATAATTTGAATTTAATGTTTATATTTCCCATTTCAGCTCATTTAAATTCTTATCTAGATTTATTTATTATTGAAAGATCAGAGGGTCATTCCTATGACTGCAGAAGTTGGCTTCAATATGCCAGCGCTCTATCAGTATGTAGTAAGAAAAGAATTTTCTCCTAAATGAAAGAGTAATAGAACTCTTGGCAGTTTCTGACACCTTAAACTATTATTCGTAGAACTGAAAAGGCCTTTATCCTAATTATTTTACCATTATGATTTCATTATTACATTAAAGCTGTGGTTCAACCAAGTCTTGGGCCTGTTAAGAATCAAAAAAACTGTAGGAGAAGCTTTAAAGGAAGAATAGACAGATCCTTCTAAAGTAGTTATGTCAAGCATGGAGATAAGCAGACTAATAGTATGAATAAATGTTAATGGATTAGTGTCACTTCTCTATGAGAGAAAACTATTATTTACCTGTAGCATTAGTAGTCTAAGAATTTAACAAGTACTTTCTTTTTTAATTTGGGTGTGTCCCTTGAAAAAATAGTGCATGGTTTACATTTGAGTACTTTCCCCAAAATAGGAGGACTTTGTAATTAATTCTACCAAATCTTTGTGGTTGAAGATCTATTTTTTAGACCTTTAGTAAAAATAATGCTTTATTTTTCATTTACATAGAATACTCAAAATGTACATTTTTATTTCATTGGTGCTGATGTTTTCTCCTTATACTGGCTTTCCATAATTTTGTGGCATTGTGTAAATTGGGGCCTTTTTCTTTTTGGACTGGGCAAAGTGGCTTAATGAAAGAAAGCCAAGATTACGTAGAATTTAAGAGTTGGCATTGGGGCCCTTCTTCCTGCCAGACGTGGGACAAACCACCAGTTGTACTGCATCCGTCACTTGGCCCAGACTGTCATCATGTTCTCCTGTTTGGCCACGTTGGGAGTTTGACCTCTCACTTTGCCAGCCTGGGCTAGGGAATTATGAACTTTACCTCTAAGCATACATGCAGCCTGCTACTTCCAAAGTGGCCAGGACTTCCACTTCACACTGGCCTAGGGTGGCCGCCTCCTTCAGCAGTGTGCCTTCCAGTAGCACAACTTGATCTGGGGCAGTGCACTCCCAGTGAGGATACATGAGCCTTGATTCGGGCTACTGACTCCTGGCTGGTCACTTTGAAGGTGTATAGGGCCTTGGTGTGGCAAAGAGCTACATGTTGGTGACTGAACGGCTAAGCCAGCGAATTTGGGGTGAAAAAAGAGGAAGAGGTGATGGCATGCACGTCCTCACTGCCCCCTGCATATCACGTCACTCTGGGGGCCATTTATAAAGAGGAGCATTTCCATTGTTACCTGTTAGTTATATCACAACTGTATTGTGTTGATTTTTAATTTAGATTCATAGATAAGGTGAAAAGTGATCATTTAATCCCTTTTTAATTTAATGTAAATGTTTATAGTTATTTGGAAACCTGCTTTTGGTAGTACTGTTTGGACTTTTACACAAATAAGGTATCAAATTTGAAAGAAGTGAAGTGAAAAAAAGCGTGTAACAACAGAAAAGAAATGCAGGTACTCCCAGAGAGAATTTCTCTGCCATGTATCTTATTGCACTAATAGTCATTTCTAAAGTTCACATTGTTTTCTTATTGCCTAATTTGTGTTTGTCTTACCTTTAGCCATAGCATATATATTTAGATAATGAATTGATCTTAGTTTTTATTTTCCTTACCCTCCCCACAATCTGTAAACTAATGATGGGCTGATAGTAGTTTATTAATTGGTTTTTCCTTAATTGATTTATATAAATTAAAAGCATTAATTGTACACATAATTTATTAATTTGCATATTCAAAATGTATTTATTGAAATTGCTAGATCACAGGTTTTGTCTGTTAGTAAACTAAAATGGTCGTTGTCCTCATGAAGCTAAAGCAAATCTAGAAAAAAAGCCCAAATGGTAGGATAATTTTTATCTCCCCATCTTCAAGCCTTGCAAATAATCAAGCAACTCAGAGCTGTCTTGAACATAACAAATTTACCACAGACCCTTTGCCAGTTAGATAACTGGTTTCTACCACTTTCTAGTGGATAAAATCCAATCTAAGTGACTTTTTTTTATAATGTAGAAAAGTTGAGTTCTGATCTTGTGAATTTTTATTATGTGACACAATAATTTGTGACTGCTATATCCACAGATAGTTCTTTCCTACTCAAATTAATGGAGATGTGTAATACTAGTTTCCCTAGAATAGCTAAAGATAAGTTTTTCAGAATGCTTAAAGCCAAGGTTATCCCATAGAACAGAAAGTTGCTAATATAACAACATAAAAATAGCAGCTAGGTGAAGGAAATAAGGTGTTTATCTGTAAACTGTATTAAATTCTTATTAATTATGATGTAAAGAAAGTACTTATCAACAAGGTAAAAAGACATAAGCTGGAGTAAGCAGTACCAAAGAAGGAAAGCTGAGCAGGCATTTTAATTCTCTTGACGCCTTGTGCAGGAGCATAGGAAGTAGTTCCAGTTTGATGGTATTGTTATATAAGAAGTTCGCTGTTACTCTGCTAATTGGTGGAAAGAGCTCTTACCCTTCTCCCCACTGTGAGATTAAATTGCATTCTTCATTTAATTAGCAAAGAATATAAAATTTTATCAGAAGCATAATGACCAAACATCTGAAGCACATGTAGTATGGCCTCCAGAGCACACAGGAGCTGATGGTGGTGATGTGATGCTGTCAGAATGAGGTAGAATTTTATTAGATCCAAGGTCATTTCTGAGGTAGCAGTTTAGTTTAGTGGTGGAGCCCTTGTCTAGCATACATGGTGCCCAGGGTTCAATCTGCAGTAACACATACACACAAACACGCACATACCCCCTATAGACAGCTCAGTCCTTATTTAACTACTGTCTTTGTAGACTTTAGCGGGGTAAATGTCACCATTCCAGAGAACAGCTAGCAATAGGATGATATCCATGTAAAGGGAATGCTGGGAAATACTGATTCATTTGGTTTGGTCTCATGTTCTGGGCTCTAGCTGTCCATTTTAAAGTTCAAGTTACTCAACCTCTCATGCAGTTAAGTTGCCTCCACTGAGACATTCATTGAGTAACCAAAGAATGGCCACTGGTTCTTTTACAGCATTAAATGTAACTGTTACATGGACTAGAATACTTGAGCTGAATTGTCAGTGTATTCTCTTCCTTTGGTCAGATTATACAGGCAGCCAAATTATAACGCTAGGAATCACCTTCATAGGACTATGATGAGTTCATTTATTCCGTGAAGATAAACCAACACAAAAAGTGAAATTATAATGGAAAATTCATTTGGTGAGTCACACCTCTTTCAGGTGATTTCATACAGCATGTAGATCAGTCTGTATAATGATCTTACAATTTTAGTGAGAAAAACTTCCTCTTCATTTCCAAGCTGTTAAGGAACATTTCTTAGGAAATAAATGAACATTTTCTGAAAAATGAGTCTTCATCTCAAAAAGGTACAAGTCCAGCTTAGGATGGCATCACTCCAGTGAGGCTTTCCACCCCTAAAAAGACATGATCTTTTTCTAAAGTTCATTTTAAAGGGTTTATGTAACCCCAGTTCCATCCTGCTAAATCTGATTAGTTGATCTGGTGTTCTTAAGGAGCAAGTCAACAGATGTGATCAAGCAGATTTTCACAAACCTTAGTGTGAGGTATGTCAGCATTATCCTGGCTACACTGGTATGGAAGGTAGGTATCTGCCATAACCTATGTTGGAACACCAAGGGCAGTGGTGGTGAACCAATGGCACATGTGCTGCCATGAGCTGTGTGTATCATTCCAAGCTTTAAAAGATTTGCCATCCCTGATAAGGGAAGCATCCTAGAACCACTGTCCCAGACCTGATAATATCAGCATGATTATTAAGAACAAGGATTCCCTGGCATGTATTCAGCTTGGATAGCAGAATTGCTTTTAAGTGTAATTGTTACAAGAAATTTACAATTGCACAATACTGAAACTTCTAAGAACATGCTATTTGTCTTCTTCTTTGTCAATTCCAGAATAGGTGGATTATAGTAAGTTGCAATATATTTTGGAAATAGGTAAAAAAAAATAAACCCATATCTTCTGGTTTCTATTAAAAGCCAACAAACTTGAAAACTAGTAGGCCTTCAGATACGTGGAGTCAAAGAATATGAGAATTTTGAAAGATCCTAGATGTCTTCTAGTCCAAGATGTGCTTGATGAAAAAAATCTGTTGTCTTCCCAACTGTCTTTCATCTAGCTTTTCAAATGTGGTAGAACTACTGCCTCTCAGGGCAGAAGATTGGTGGCTAAATCTCCTAATTAAGGATCCTTTGTCAGGCTGAATTGACTTGTGTCTTCACCTGCCACCATAATAACTGATTATAACTGTTAGAATGGATCGCAGTTTTTCCTATAGCTATAGTTTCTTTGATTTCTGTTTTTCAAACATTGTAGTCAGTGACATCTTCTGTTTCTCATTTAGCTTGTAACACTTCAAGAAGCAAAACTGCTGCTAAATGAAGATGATTACCTTATTAAAGCTGTGTATGACTACTGGGTGAGAAAACGTAAAAACTGCAGGGGGCCATCCCTCATTCCTCAGATAAAACAAGAGAAAAGAGATGGCTCTACGAACAATGACCCTTACGTTGCCTTTCGGAGGAGAACAGAGAAAATGCAAACTCGAAAGGTAATGTACAAATTAGATACAACTGTGTGTACTGTAATAGTATTTAAGGCCAATCTTGTTTTTTCTCAGAACTTAAATAATTTTGAATAATTTGAACATAACGTGAAGTAATGATACTGATAAACTCTGTTAGAAAAGTGAGGTAATGATACTGATAAACTCTGTTAGAAATCCTGTTCATCAGTTGTTTCTGTTGGCCATTTGTTCACAGTGTTTATCTATTATCCGCGCCCTTTATAAATTTGATTAAATTTTTGTAGCCTTGGAGTTGACATGATACAAAGAATTTTACATCCTTACATACCTTGAAAGTTTTGAGTTTTTCATGAATCTTTTCTGTTTGGGAATCTGAAAATTGTAAATAGTACTGCTTTTCCTTGTTGGTGATTTAAAGAGCTTACAGTTGCTTCCAAATGATATCTTAGTTCTTGCAAGCAAAAATAGATCTTACTGCCTCTAGCTATTATGGGGTCGTGGGAAGTAGGGAAAGGCTCATTTTCAAGCCCATTCCCAGCAACAGTCAAAAGTAATAGTGGGAGTTGACAGTTGTGTCAGATTTCAAATTGATGAACTTGTCCCTGTCTGGCTTTCAGAAGCAGTGTGAACCAGAATTTTAAGAGAAACAGGATCTCACACTGTGGAATGATATGGTGTAGAGAAAGCATTACTCCAAAAGGTATTCACTACCTTACTTTTCACGTAATTAACAGTGAATACTATACATTATCTAACATTGCAAAGAATCAGGCATATACAAATGTAAAAACCATGAAGAATTACAATTGGAGGCAAAACGTTTTCTGTGGATTCTTGTTTCTCCTAACATTGAATGCTTGTCTTTGTCAGATATTAACAGCTGTGAAGCACAATAGCTGCTAGGCATAGTATATTTTAGTGGAAGGTCTCCTCCTGGTTAATAACCAGAATTTTTGTAACCCTCATGTGGATGTGATTTTCTTAAACATTAAAAAATAGATTTCCAAGTATAGGAGACTTTCCCTAACTCAGGCTGAGTTTTCAGTTTGGGATTCTAGTTCTTAGGTAAAGGAATCTAGGATATTTAATGAAGATATAACACCTTTCTTAGAAAAAACTGAAATGAGATAATCATGTAAATATGGTGAAACTATATAAATGTGAACTGTTGGAATCAAAGGGGAGGTTTATGTGAACTACTGGAAAATATGAAGAATCAGTTGCTTTTAAAAGCTATCTAGTTGACTTGAATACATTGTAAAACACTGTTAGCAATGTCTTTTGAAGGAAAAGTATTTTGGACTTTAATGAATGGGTACAAAATATTTCAAATATGTAATACTTATTGGCATAAAAATAATGTTAAAATACGGGTTTTTTTTTTAATATTGAGAATTACTAGCAAATGGTTCTTATGGTTTAGACATTCTTAACACTCTGATCCTACCCTTTTGTTATTTTCACATTTCTCTGCTGAATGGTACGTTTTCTTTTCTAATGCTCATTATTTTTTATTCCTCTTTTTTTTTTTATTGTAGAACTAAAAACACTCCTCCCTGTAATACATTGTTGCTAGTTAGAAGTGTTTCAAAATGAGAAAGATGGGAAAGCACTAAATGAATTATGCATATTCCCTAAGTGATCAGAAAGTGGGCAAACACCAGGGTACACAGAAATGAGTACTGCTAACAAAAGCTATTTCTTTTTGTGTTTCCATAAGCTTAAAAATACTTGTATAGCTTATGCAAAAAGCCCAGAAGACTTCTGAAATGTATGTTTGGCAGCTCATAATTTAATTCACTGAACTATTTAATTTGGACGTGCATAAGTACTTCAGGACATTTTAAAATGAGGTAGTCTTATGGCACCATCCTATAGAAATGCACAGATTGAGATGTCTTGAATCACCATACACATTTAATATGTTTAGCCACATAGATACAACTCTTCATATCTCTGCCTTCTCTTCTGCTTGTGTGAGTCCCAGAAATCAGGTAGTTAGGAAAGGAAAGTCCTAGGGTAGGCGTTCTTAGTTCTGGCTATGCTTGCCAATCACCTGTGAATCATCCTTGCTTATAAAAAGATCTGCAGTTAATTCTAGAGTATGAGAGTTTGAGAATCACCTCTCTAGAGATTTGGCAGTAGGTATAGAACTATAATATATAACTGGAATAGGAAGAAAAGAGTTGGCCCAAGCAGAGACAGTTGTAAGAAAGGATAAAAAATTTGAATACCTTGAATAGGACCATTTTAACAGAATAGAAAAGTTTCAGTAGGGATTTATTACCTTTAATATTGATATAGCAAAAAGAAATATAAAGATAAACCTGGAAGAAATATTCTACTATCTCAGAAAATAAGAATGTGACTGAAGAGTATTGTGGAGCCATAGGCCAGCGTGAAGAGAGGACCCCAGTGATCAGAACTGGAGAAATTTGAGGATTAAAATAGTGAGAGTAATGGGTCCTGACCCACAGAGTAACCTGTGAGTCCATATTGATATAAATGGTGGAAAAGAGAGAAGGGGACGAAAACAGTTTTTTAAACAGAGTTTGGCTGGCAAAATGTTAGAAAACCACCATTCAGCAGCCACCATGGAAGAGTCAATGGACACTAAATTAATAAGGCAGAGAATTTGATGAGAAACAAGATGCTCATTTAGTTCCACAATATACTAGTTTCTTTAAAAGGAAAAAAATAGTATTTGATTTAAGAAGCCTAGCAGATACGACCTTAATCAATTGCTTAGTCATAATAGGACAGATACAGTATTTTCATCTAACCCGTGATGTTTTTAGTTATTTACATTAGAATTATCCTTTCTATGCCATTCTATCTTTTCAACATCTGGCAACAGTTTTTTCTGAATATATACTGAGAGATACATGCCTGCCTATACTTAGTATTTTCAGAGTTAAAGAGATAGATTCTCTTTCCTAGCTGTTGTTTTGGTGGCAATGTCTCACTGCATTGCCTTTGTTGCCCAGGCTGGCCTCAAACTCAGGATTCTCCTTGACTTCTCCTCCTGAGTAGCTGGGACAATAGGCTGGATGAATTTTAAACATTTTTACATTTAACATTTTACTTTTATAAGAAAAATTTGAATATGATAAATTTTGTTGACTGAAGCTGGGAAATGTGGATAATTGAGTTAATTCTTCTAAAATTTTTATTATTTTTAATAGAATCGTAAGAATGATGAAGCCTCTTATGAAAAGATGTTGAAACTGAGAAGAGAGTTTAGTAGAGCCATAACAATTTTGGAAATGATTAAAAGAAGAGAGAAAACAAAAAGAGAATTATTGCACTTAACCTTAGAAGTTGTGGAAAAAAGGTAAAATTGCTGTTAATGCTTAGTAGCAGCTTTAGCTACATGATGGGCAAACTGTAACCAAAATAAATTTTGGGAGGTAAGAGAGCCTAAGCGTCATGACAGTTTATTGATTCTGAAACAGAATTTCCATTTTATCAAAAAAAATTTATTGTTACTAATTTTTTAAAAATTAAATGGTTATCGATTTGAATTGCAAGTTTTGAAGAATTTTGGTATGTGAAATGGATTTTTTAATAAACAATATTTTTGCAGAATCATTGAATTTATTTAGAAAAGAACCTAGAAATCATGTTGTCTATTTCTCTATTAAAATTTCTTTCTTTCTTTCTTTGAGTGTGGGATTTGAGAACAAGGCCTTCAGGCTGCCCTCAAAGTCAAAGCAATCCTCCTACCTCAGCCTCCCAAGTGCTGGGATTACAGACACAGGCCACCATACTTGGCTTAAAGTTTCTATTAAAATTTAAAGGAAATGAATATTTGATTTTACTCTCTGTCTAGGAAGACAGAATTATTTGTTTCAGTTCTATTTGGAAATGTGTTCCCTGGTAATATTTTTCTGCATAGACTCACTGAAACCTAAAGGAATTTTGTGATTGCTGAAGTAAGCACTGTAAACAACTCTTCGTGGTGCTTGATATGAAGTATATAAGCAATTTGTTTTCTGGGGAACATTAAGCTTTTTTTTTTTTTTTGGTTTATTTTTACTGAATCCCAAATATGAGCTGCTTTGTTTAAATTTTCTCTTTCAAAATAGTCTGTTAGCTGTATTTTCTTGGCTTGATTAATTGTAATACCCTTTTTTTTCTTTAAACTATGTAACATTTTCTTATATTTTGTTATCTCTTCTAGATACCATTTGGGAGACTATGGAGGTGAAATCCTTAATGAAGTGAAAATCAATAGATCAGAAAAGGAGTTATATGCCACTCCAGCAACTCTTCATAATGGAAATCATCACAAAGTTCAAGAATGTAAAACTAAGGTAAATATTCTCTGGGAAGGAGCATGTGTGATAATATTGAACAGAGTTATTGGTTTCTCTTTTAATATAGGGTGGTTAACAAAGGCAGTAATTAACATGAATTTGTTTTTTTATTGCTAAGCACTTTGCTAGGAGTCTTTATATGATAACTCTTAATCCTCCTAATAACCTTTTGAAGCAGGGTTAACCTTGGCGTGACTTCTATATCATGACTAGTAAGTGGCAGATTGAAGGTTTAAGTTGAAGGACCCCAGAGTATATTGCTTTCCAGTATATGTACTATCTGCTTTTCCTAGACAGTGAGGGAAGTTCAACTGTAGTTGTTATTTGTCTTATCAAATAATAACCCCGCATCATAGTGGCAGGCATCCAAACCTAAACTTTAAGGCTTTCTTCACTGAGACTATTAAGTTATTCTTGCCATCATCATTGCCAAAACCAGTGTTTATCTGTTATCTATCTTGAATAATTTTTAAAAATCCTTTAACACATTTTTTTCCTAATGATAGTTAGGCTTGATGGTTATTTTATTCTTAGCATAAATAACAGTGTTTTTTCAGTACTCATTTGGTACATTAGAGTGTTTAATTGGAATATATAAAAAATTAATAAAGCCTTTAATTTTATGGAGTTTAGAGTCAAGTAAAAAACAGACACTGACTTGGAGCATCTAGACAATAGAACCTTACTCTAGTAGGATTTTAAAGGTGACTTAGAATGTTTGTGGGAAATTCATCTTTTAAAAATGTACAGTTTTTGTTTTTCATGGGTTTATTCTTAAAGGTCAAGGAACAATGTGGAATGGGAAGACTCCTTTATTTTACTCATAACAATTCAAAAAGCAGGTTCTTATTAATCACAGGCATCTAGCCCACCTACCTGATTCCCTTTTAATCACACTTGCAATGATAGCAAAAAAAAAAGTTACCAGTGCAACAGATGTAATTTTGTAAGTTATTTTTTACAATCCATTCTATATCAGCCAGTGCATTTGCTAGGTATATGATTGTTAGGAATTAGAATATGAAACCCTTAACACATAATTACCTGCAGAACCAACCTTTATTATATATTGAATCTTATTTTAGATCTTCTCTAAGAATGAATTTTCAGGCTGTCAAAATACTAACTTTAGTGATACAGTTGCCTCCATTATTGTCTTACTCCATTACACATAGTTAAATATAATCTCTTTGTTGTACTCCCCACCTTAAGATATGGAGAGTTTTTGAGAAGCTGGGTTTTCTTTTTGATGAACAGTTACACCCATTATATGAAAGTTTATGTCTCACTAAATATAATTTGCCACTCAAGCAACATTTTCATTGTGTGAAATTTTTTATTTAAAATATGTAGTTGGGTTTTTGGCTTTTGCAGTACTGGGCATTGAGCCCAGGGTCTCACACTGAGCTACATCCCCATCCTCGACTAGCTCAGATTACAGCGTGTACCACCACACTCAGCCCTAAAATAGTCTTATCATCTGGGCTACCAGGGGAAATGTATAACTTGTTTAATAACTTCACATTTTCATATTGTTTGCACTTTGGTGCTCAGAACAGTTATTGCCGACTTTTTCAAAGTGATCTCATGTTACTAAAAGGAAGCTGGTATTTTAAAACAGAAATAGAGCTGCTGTGGAAGGGAGGTGGGGCTAGAACCTTCTTCCTTCAGTTGGTCCCTTCACCACATTTTCTCCCAGATACTTCCACAGAATTTAGATACCTGAGAACCATTTTATTATTGTTCAGTTCAGGCAGTAATTATCCATTCTTAAAAGTAAGTGATTTTTTTCTAGTTAATAAGCTTATTTTTCTCAAAAATTACCACTGGCAGATATTAAAAATTGGAAATAATTTTAGAAATGAATTGATGAATTCATGATCTAATTCAAGTTTTTTTTTAAAAAGTTATTAGGTATCTTCATCAATTTATGGATTTAAGTAAGAATTGATTTAAATACCTTTTAAACACTGAATTGAATAATAGAACAATATAAAAAAATCACTAAGTTTAACTATTAGTAACAATATAAAAAGCAAACTTAGCTGGGGATTTAGCTCAGTGATTAGAGTGCTTGCCTTGCAAACACAAGGCCCTGAGTTCGATCCCCAGCACCCAAAAAAAAAAAAAAAAAGCAAACTTAAATATAATTATTTTTCATGTTTCAATTTATGATCACGAAATTATTTTTGCATACTAAAAATGACAGATAAAATTACCTCCAGGATAAAAATGTATATTTTTCAAAGAGCAGTATAGTTTTTTATGATTTCTAAAATGATTTTCATTTCTTCCTTTTGGGGGAAAAATCGTCATGTAAACAGCACCCTCATCATTTGTCTTTGAAAGAAGAGGCTTCTGATGTGGTTCGTCAAAAGAAGAAGTACCCAAAGAAGCCTAAAGCAGAGGCTTTGATAACATCTCAGCAGCCCACTCCTGAGACATTGCCTGTGATCAATAAGAGTGACATTAAGCAATATGACTTTCACAGCTCAGATGAAGATGAATTTCCACAGGTGCTTGTTTTAAAACTATTTTAAAGACATGTCCTCCTACTTTAATATTGCTGTACTTTTAAAACATAATTGACATCTTAGAGTTTTGATTCTTGTTCTCCTAAACATGTTCTACAGGTGTTTGTGTGTGTGTGTGCGCGTGCACGCGCGTGTGTGACTATACATAGTCACAAAAATAGTATTTTCTTTCTGTTACTTTCTATCCATTGTATAGAATTTATTCTGTTGTGCAACATTTACATGCTTTTCAGTTTTCTCCTTTTACAAAAATGAGCATCTTTTATTTAAAATGGATTTTTAGAAATGGAATTACTGAGCCAAAGATTAACGGTACTTTTAAGACATTTAAACATAATTATACATATTCACCAACAGTAGTTACCTTTTTACCATATTCTGCCAGCATTCTATGTTATAACCTTTAATGTAAAGTTGGCTAATTTTCTAGGTGGTAGCTGTTTGATTCTAAAGCAGATTTAGAAGAACCAATTAAAGTAATAATTTGGGAAAGTAATTATTTAGTGAATTTTACAAAGCTTTATAGCAAAATATTTGCAATTTAAATTTTTTAATTTTGTGAAGTGTGGCAGTACACACCTATACCTAGCAGTATTCAGGAGGTTGAGGCAGGTGGACCATGAGTTAGAGACCAGACTGGGCTATACAGATTTTAAGACCAACCTGGACTACATAGTGAGACCCTGTCTCAAAAAATAAATAAATAACATTTAAACTTTACTTTCATAAATATTGTATTTAAAACAAGATTTTTATTTTACATATGAAAAGTTTTATTTTGTAAAAAAGTAATACTGTTTAGTACGCAATTTAGCAATATCTTCTCTCTCTCTCTCTTTTTTTCTTTTCCTGTGTTGTGTAAAAACTTTAAGAAACTACAGTAACAAATACCTTAAATCTATTACCAGGTTTATCATATTTTAATATTTTTTACTTATTTGCTTTAAAGGCAATTTTTTTGTTGTTAAATAAGCATTGAAAATAAAACCCTTTATTGTACAACCATCTAGAGTTTATAGAAAATGTGTTCCTTGGTTAGATTGTCTTATTTTTACTCTGATTTAGTTTTTCTACCCCAGGTAGTATGTTGGCATTCATGTGCATAGTAACAAATACGTTTAATTTTACAGACCTATTAAAGAAATTCTGAGAACTATTTAAGAAAACCAGTAATTACTTTTTGTCAGAGGATCATCCAGTTAGATTCAGACAAGTCTTTGAATAACTATGGATCATAATCACATGACTTTTTGAAGAAACAAAGGATATAGTACCTATAACAAATAGTGGTTTTTTCGGATAAAAGAATATAGAAGAACGCTGTAGGCAGAGAAAATTATTAGAACTGTTTACAATCTGGCATTGCTGAACACAAAACACAGAAGAGAAAGAGAGTAAAAGGAAAGATGCCAACATCAGCCAAGTGGCCTGTATCTATATTATACATTCTAGGAAATTGTTAAAAATATTTAAGAAAATGACATGGTTTGATAAGTATACATAGAACAATATTACATTGATGTTGTTAACAAGAACCTAGAAAATTTTGTAGGCTCTACAAAATTTCCTACCCTTTTAAGAACAATGCCAGATACTATGACCTGTAATAGCTAGCTTTTGTCTTGTGCTGGACCCAGCCCATCCATCCTGAGAGGGCTTACACAGCATAACAGATCATATATTTCTCATGCATTAAAGGAATTTCATTTCTACTTTAAATTTATATGTTTATTTATATAGTCTCTAGCCCCCAGCCCCACATGAAAATTACATTTTGAAACTTGTAGAATTTTTTTAAGTCCCTGTGCTAGGCTTTTAACACGTCGTATCAGTTTTTAATGGTATCCTCACATTGCTAAAGAGTAATTACTTATGGTTGGGGATTATTCACTGAGGAAGCCATTTGGAATGTAGCTCTTCTATATTCAGAATTTATTTCTTGAAAGATTGTTTAGGTAATCATATACTGCTTCATTGTCCAATAAACAAGGAACAAGAGAATAAGGAGGCTTAAGAGAACTGTCTCTTCTTGATCATCCCTCTGATTCTCTTAACATCCACTCTGTCCTGTGTTACAACTTCACCACTATGTCTTAGAGTCCACACCTGGGAAGTGTTGGGAGTTGGGAGGAAGAGGTGATATACTTTAGGGGCAAAGAATTTCTAAAACTTGGATTTTGATGCTTCCTGTATATGTCTTAGAAGAGGTAAATGATTTGCAAAGGAACCAAAGTGTTAAATTCACATTTGGGACTTCCTTTCAAATTTCAGGTTTGGGGCTTGGTTCCCCATGAAGAAGAATCAGCCCCAGCTCACTGTTTCTGTGTCTCCCTCGTAGGGTTGTTGGAGGTATATTGGAACCTCAAACAAATGCCTTTCTCCCCTGGATGACCCTGCTCAGTGGTAATTACCACAGTTTGGAAATAATGTGGAGAAAATATTTTTCCTCTCAAAATAGGAAGAGAGGGATTTGTGAGGTTCAAAAAATGTGCAAGTAAATATGGTTCAGCCAACGTTTTTCAGAAAAAGAGATGTACTGCAAATTGCGAGACAACTGAAACTTAAGTACCAAAACTTTTTTTTGTTTGGTTTTAACCATTATGGGTGGAAGTTTAGCTAAAACATTATTTCTATGACATGTCATAGTATATGTCTGTATCATTTCATCTGTTCTTATGACATTTATAAAGTGTTAGTGTCATCGATGCTACCCTAAGGATCCCCCTGAGATTATATAGAGATACTTGGTTTGATATCACATGGCCTGGGCAGAATAACTTACATTGTGACAGTTACATGAAAGTTTTTGTTTTTTGTTTCATGTAGAATTGTTGGCTTATCATTTCTGTCTGCAGCTGATCTGCTTACCTTTAACAAGTACTTTTCTAATTTTCTGCTTCTGATCTGCTAAGTTTCAAGAATGGTTTCTTTAAAAAAAAAAAAAAAGATGTAAAACAGTCTTTTGAGTAAAATCTGTTGGGTTTATGGCTTTTTTTTTCCTTTTTGCCTCTCTGTCAGTCTTTTTATTTTTGCTTTATTAGAGAAAAAAGTTACTGGATAAAAATACATCTACCGGCGCTGGGCATGTGGCTCAGTGGCAGAGTGTTGCCTAGCATTACAAGGCCCTGGGTTCGATCCCCAGCGCCACACAAACAAACAAAAAAATCTACCTATAAGTTAAGCGTAACTGCCATCTTTGAGTATTTATGGTCACATGCCTTATTTTTAAGGCTATAACACTTCATGTACAGAAGCAGTTATGCAGTACCATGTGTACCAGAACTAAGCCATTAGACGTAAGGATTTTTAACCATAGAAAATATTTGCTAGTCATTAAATGAAGGCATTCACTGCCTACTAGATGTAATAAAAGAGTTGTTTGATATTTGTTATCAATGTGATTGGATTTTTATTTTGAATGGTTACAAACATCATCTCTTGACTTTTGATAACTTCTAAACAGAGTGCTTCTTTTGTGCAGGTTCCATCCCCAGCATCAGAACCTGAAGAAGAAAATGATCCTGACGGTCCCTGTGCTTTCAGAAGGCGGGCAGGGTGCCAATATTATGCTGTAAGAACCTTATTTCTTGTGGACTGGAATTAACAGATAACTCATGTCAAGCTTAATCTAAAAATGGAATGTGCATCAGTATTTTTTATTTAACATCCCCTGTGGGGATACTAGTGAAAGATGCTAAAAGATACTGAGTCCTTTCAAAGGCTGTCAGAATCCCTTACTTGGAAATTGATAATTCCTTATGCTTTAAAAATAAATTTTATTTTGGGCTTTAATTATATCTTTAACAGTTACTAAAATTAGCCCCAGAATCTCTAAATTGGCTCTGGAATCTTTGCTGGCTGCTGAGTATTTATTGTTACACAAGTCTGTCTTGTATATTTGTACCCGTTGAGTATCAAACTTGGCAATATTTGTCTAATTCGTAACTTTTTGACCCTCTTAAAAATTTCGTTGTGCTACTAAGTCAGGTTTTTGTGCAGCTAGTATTATATCAGGGAATGATCATCACTCCCCACTGCTAGGGTTTTCTGATGGGGTGTAACTATAGAGTTAGGAAGATGGCTTTGTGTTCTTATGTGGCTTGTAGAGACCATTTGTTTAATTGTTTGATGGTAAACATATACTGTACACTGATAACTTTTTCAGGGTACATGTACTGTATTTAAGATAAGAGAGATGGGAATTTATGTTCTTGAGAGAAGTGGAAATTAAAATGAAAGAGGACAAAAATGGTAAGGCACAAAAATAGAACAATAAAGGTAATGGGAAGGTAAAGGAATGGGCTCCGTGTTTCCTAGTAGTAAGGAGAAAGCTTCAGCCTGACCCATGCGTGCTTGAAGTACAATTTTTTATCCCCCCCCAGAATTCATTCTGTTTTGCCATGGTGGAAAGCCCATAGATTACTAACTTAACAGTTCTATTTATAGATGTAGATATAAAAATATATAAATAAAGAGCAAAATAAAAACAAATAGGAAATAGGGAGATCTTTTTCAAATAGATGGGAGAACAAGAGCTGAAAGGAAGGGAAAGGAGAGGATGAAAAGAGGATGGAATAAAAAAAGGATTGAAGGGAAGAAAATGAAAATAGAGCATTTGCAAATGAGAAAGGACCAGGAATTGGAAGAAGCAGGGAGGGGACTAAAAAAAGAATTATGATGTATTATGTACATGTACCAACTCCCCATGATAAATGTAATCATTGTATACTGTAAAATTTCAGAGAAATTTTATAATGAGAAAAAAAATAACATGAAAAATGTATTTGTATTTATCAACTGAATTCTGTTTGGTTAATTTGTGTGAATAAATTTTTGATACAGTTTTACAAATCTTAACCTGGTAAATATCATTTAAGCCCTAATTTTACAGTTTTTCCTCTAGATTTTTAATTTGATCATGCTACCGTCACTTTATTTATATCATGATTTAACTTTTCTTCATTTCAGATATACTCCATAAGTTACCTTTTTTTTTTTGTCTTTGCAGCCTCGTTTGGACCAAGCTAACCACACATGTGAAAATTCAGAATTGGCAGATTTGGATAAGTTGAGGTATAGGCATTGTCTTACAACACTTACAGTCCCAAGAAGATGTATAGGATTTGCAAGGAGGCGAATTGGCAGAGGTGGAAGGTAACTATTTGTTTTGATCTGGTTTTTGTCTATAAGCTACAAGGGAAAGAATACATAAACTCTTAAATTTTGCGAATTAATATTTGGGTTTTTGTTGCTTTTCAGGGTCATAATGGACCGAATAGCCACAGAACATGACCCAGTTCTAAAACAAATCGATCCTGAAATGCTGAAAAGCCCTTCTCAAACTATAGACTTTTCTTCTAATATCTCTCGGACCAATGCTTCCAGTAAACCTTGTGAAAATAGACTGTCCCTTTCTGAAATACTAAGCAATATCAGATCATGTCGACTACAGTGTTTCCAGCCAAGGCTACTAAATTTACAAGACAGTGATAGTGAAGAATGTACCTCAAGAAAACCAGGGCAGACTGTGAACAATAAAAGAGTTTCTGCAGCATCTGTAGCTTTATTGAACACCAGCAAGAATGGCATATCAGGTGAGCTGTCACTATGTTAAGAGTACATCTTGGTGTTCTCCTTGTCATTATTCACCAAATAAACTCTAAGTAAATTTTGGAGGTTTTTTGTTTTCCTACTCTCACTCAGGAAGAGAATTTTAATCTTAAGAAACAAAACTACTAACCTGGTTCACATTTTAATCAAAATGTCCTCACTGCTGTCTGTAAAACCATTGATGTGAGTTGGAATGTGAGTCTCTGGTGTGGTTAATGTGTAGGCAGAATGCTTATAATCTGCCCCTAGATTATCATAATACTGTATAGTATACTCTGGGTTTTTGGGTCTTGTTTTGTTTTGTTTTAAAGATAGTTTTCATTTTTATGTGTTAACTTAGCTAAAATGTAAACATTGTTTCTTAAGAGTACCATTGGCAGCTTCCCTATAAACAATAATAATAATTGTCTGATAATTTGACTTACTAGTTGAGATGAGAAAGTCTTTTTCAAGAGACACTGTGCTCAGAGAGACTCTGCTGAAATTAGTATTTTTATGATGTGTACATTGTAAATGTACAGTATTTAGAGAATCTAAAACAACAGTTTTGATTTTTTTCCCTGCCGTGGATAGTCTCTATCACATATATACAAATATATATAATTAAATTTCTTATAATGTGTACATTGCAAATAATAGTATCTAGAGAGGGGAAAATAGATGTAATTTGACTTAATGCTGTTCATAGTCTTTCTGTAAAACATAGGTATTTCTAAATTATTTCCTGGATGATGCATTTATTTAGGATGTGAAACTATTAAGCTTCTTTAAAGTGATTTAAAGTTATTTTAGCTTGAAATTTAGTCACAGTGGAATTCAGTCTGAACTGTCTGGTTTTTAACTGGATATAGACATTTATCTGTTTAAAGGTAACAAGAAGTAATTGGATTTGTTTGAATGATTAGAAGTTGGCATCTCATTTCTCCAAACCTAGTAATTGTCTCCTAAACAAACTTAGGTAAAGAAAATGGCATCTCATATAAGTTCACGAGACTAAAATTTAGTGAGCTTTTGAAATTGAAATGAACAAATACTTAATATGGCTTAGGGTTCTAGGGTTCTTGGAAATTAGACTGTAGGAATTTGACAAATACTAGGTCAAATTTTTTTTTAGATAACTCCCAGGAAATAGTTCACATTATTTAACTAAACAAAAATTCTACTACCAAGCATTACTCAAAATAATTTTTGCCAAAAAGAGAGTTCAAAAACATATCATTAAAAAGCATTTTAATTACATTTGACCATGGGCTGATTTTTTTTCCTCTACCAATACATACCATATAAAATGGTTTTACTGTATTTCTTCTCAACTTGAGCAGAGCCAGATATTTCCAGCTTTCTGTTATAACTTCCAAATAAACACTAGATGTGTTGTATATGTTACTGTATTATCAGTACAAATTGTATTGATCTAAAATGTAACTTTCCCTAATAATCATCTCAATAGCCTATGATACAACCATACATCAGTGTGAAATAAGCATTTAAAATACTGTCTTACACGTGTATATATGTCTTAGGAAAATTAAATCACCATGTGCAGTTTATTTTTTTAGTACTAGAGGTTGAACCCAGGACTTTCACACTAAGGTATATTCCTACCCCCCTTTTATAGTTTGAGGCGGTCTTACAAAGTCTCTAAATTACCCAGGATGCCATTTTCCTTACCTAGAATTGTTTAGGAGAAAGTTTACTAATTTGGAGAAATGATAAGCCAACTTCCAGTCATTCAAGCATCCAGTTTTCCATTACAACCATTAGATAGATAGATAGATAGATAGATAGATAGATAGATAGATAGGTAGATAGATAGATAGGTAGATAGATGGATAGATGGATGGGTATGGAAATATACATGTGTCATAGATATGTCTATGACATATGTAAAACTAGGCTTTTCATTTTAAGTCAAAAACATGTTATATTAAATATTAAGTAAAATAATGCTGTGTTTTCTTAATTAAAGAATTCTTAGTAAAAACAGGACAGAGAAAGGAAAAATAGATTGTACTGAACACAGCAAGTGAATAAACAAAGAAAATTATTTCATCCAAATTATTTAAACTCTCATATATGCAAAGCCAAGTGTTAAATGTTTAAAAGTTTTAAAGTTTAGTCATTTGAAACTACAGTACTATAACTACTCTTTGAGATAATTTTCTTTAACTCAAATATGTTTTATATCATAGAGTGCTTTCTTGTTCAGACTTGATGGCCATATTAATTTACATTTAACCTTGGTTTTGACTAATGCAATTACAAAACAGCATTGTTTTCTTTTGTGACCTATCTTAATACAATAAATACCAACAGCCTTTTTGACCAGCTCCTGATGTCTTCATATTACCAATTTGTAAAAGCATTGATAGTTATGGAGAAATGTGGTCTAGCAGTTTCCTAAAAAACTTTTTTGATTTTTAATCAGTTTTTTTTCTCATTGTGGGGGAGCAGTACTGAGGATCAAACCTAGTTTTTGTACCTGTTCTATCACTGAGCTACATCCAGGCCCAGCCATTCTTTCTTATAGTCCAACAAAATGTTTGCAAACATAATAAAAGTTTTAGGGTAGGTAAAACTGTTACAACTAAGATCCAAGGATTTAGTTTTTGGTATATGTGCTGCCAAAGCAAGCACTTGGGTTTAGTTTTTGGATTAACATTGCCTTTAAAGGTGAGGAAAGAATTCAGACCTAAGGGATTTAATTGACTACTAAAGGAAATAAAGAACTATTTTAATTTTAAGTCTTTAGTTTGGGTGTCAGAAGTTTAAATGGATCATTATCATTAGATCAGTTTGTTCCCCTTACCTTCTGACTTCCTACTCTTACAGTCTATTTATCAGTTAGCCTGTAGCTATAAGAGTGAGTATAGGATGTTTACGGTCCTGAAAAGGTAATGTCAGCTTTCCTGGATTAGAAGCTTGTCTTTAGTGTAGTGGAGTGATTTATGCAAACCCTGAGTCATCTGACTCCTCATTATGCCCTGAAAGATCTGAAATAGGATCCCTCCCCTGTCTTCTAAACCCCAGTCTCATCCCAGTCTCATGTCCTTTAAGAAACAAGCAAAAACACTTTGATAAAGCATTTGTTAAAACTGGTAACAAAGACTTACCTGACAGATGAAGAAATGCTAGAAAATATATTCATTTTGACTTTCATATAATCTTTGCATTAAGTGCTGTTTATTAAAGCATGAAAAACTGATTCAGGCCAGTATTTGAGAAATTCATGGCCTCCCAAGAATTTTTTTTTTTTTTTTTTTTTTTTTTTTTTTTTTTTTTTTTTTTTTTTTTTTTTTTTTTTTTTTGGTGCTGGGGATCCAACTCAGGGCCTTGTGCTTGCAAGGCAAGCACACTAACCGATGAGCTAAATCTCCAGCCCTCCCAACAACAATTAATATCCATTTTAGCCCAGTTTGAAAAACACTGCAATAAAAGCTAAAAGATTAGGAAAAACAAAGGGAGATACACAAAAAAGTCACCTGTTCATATTCCATTGTGAGATGGCCATTCAGAAGATCTAGAATGTTTCTGTTAGATTTTTTTTTTTTAATATTACCATGAAACAGCAATACGAAACTAGCAAATACTTGTAAAAATTGGGAATACCTTTTTGGGCACAAGCTTAAGAAACAGTGGTCTACCACTTTTAAGTTACGTATTAGTGTAAATTAATATATACTGTAGAGGTGTCCACAGTATGTATTTTGTGGGTTACTGTCAGAAAGTGGAAAGGAAAGGTCAGCGTAAGCAGAGCACCATGCAGGAACCACAAACCTGAAAGGTAAGGGATGAAATGAGCGGTGCCTAGGGCCTTTGGAAACATTCAGCATTCCAAGGATGGTGACAGATATTCTCAGAAAAGGTACATGGATTCATTTTGAGGAATAAAAACAGACTGTTGAATCTAAAATGGATAATGAGTCAGATATATAGAAGTTAGCCAGAAAGGTTAGAAGCTTTCATGGAAAACAAATTTTGGGGTATATATGCACAATGCCTAGAAATATAATTATGACACTTGTGTATAGAATCACATATCTGGACATATGAAGGGAAAAATTCTCTGACAAGTACAGCAATCTGTTAGAATGTGTTATCCCAGAATATTTTGTAAAACTTGTTACTTCCTGTCTATCTTGAGAAATACTGCTACCCTCACAAAACAAATCATGTTTATGGTTACTTTTAAATTTAACAGGATTTTGCAGTTTGAGGTAAATTCCACCCCGCACACCCCCACCCCCATATTGGGCCTCAACTAGTGAAAAGAGTTTGGTGGGGCTCTGAGCAAGAAAAGCAGAAAAGGTTTCTCTGCATTTCCACTTCTGCTTTATGTTGTTGCTAGCTCACTCAAAGCTGGGTCCCTACCCTATATCTCATCCCTAAATAGATTTTTTTTTTCCCACTATAATCATTGACTTTTTTCTGATGTATTTTAATGTATGCCTTTCTTTTTTTTTTTTTGGTACTAGGGAATGAAGCCAGGACTTTAACACTGAGCTACATCTGCATCCCATCCCTATTTATTTATTTAGCGACAGGGTCTTACTAAATTGCAAAGTTGCCAGATTGGGCTCAAACTTTTGACTCCCCCTGCCTCACCCTCCCACAGTAATATATTACGCTTGATAACTCAGAGTCAATGTAAGAAAAAGTCTCTTGTAGAAGTATTTCAGTAACTTATGAAAGGAAAAATAATTTAGTACAGAGAGTGCTTTTAATCACATTTTTAATCTTTATCTACTAGTAAGGTCAGTCTTGAGAATGGCAGTTCATTATTGCAGCTGTGCCATTAAAACTATACATTTGTTACCACTTTCCCTTTACCCTAAAAATGGTAAAGGAGTTTGAAAGGGTGTTTTGTATGTGTTCCAGTTTTTTTGCCATGATTACTAATTGCTGTTTTCATCTATAGAGTTGAAGTAAAATTAAATAGTGCTCTAGAAATCATTCTGGATGAAGAACATCAGCTTGTTTCAAACACAAAACACCTTAATAGTAAAGAAAGAGCTGGATATCAAGAATGGATATAATGTTCTGAGTTTAGGATTGGGAGAAGATTAAAAAAGTGAATGCAGTTTTTAAAGGATTTCCACATTATAGAATTAAGTTTGTGTCCATGATTCTCAACCAGAAATGGGATCAGAAATGAGATTTTGGGTTTGTAAGTTTTAAAGGGATTGGAAACACTGACCATTAATCTGAATAGTTTGGATTGAGACTGGGTTGGAGGTTTTTTGAGTTTCTGTGAGAAGAAAAGGATGGGATTCCTGAGAAAATCAATGGTCTCAACAAAATAGAGTAAGTGTAGGCAGCCAAGAAAACAGGTAGTCTTACCAGCATCCCTTTTTAATATATACGTAAGTGGTCATCTGTTCATAAAAGCAAGTTAAAACACCACTAGTTAGTAATACTTTGTTAGCCATGAACTACCAACCCCAAAGTAATTTTTTAATTTAAAAATGTTGTAATTTGTTTGTTTCACTAACTTAAATACATATAGGTTGTGTTCCTTATCTAAAATGATCAAAAGTATTTCAGATTTCTGAGTGTTTTTGATTTTGGAATATTGGTGTAGATTTTACTGATTGAACATCCCTAATCTAAAATGCAAAACTCCAAATGTTCTAAAATCTAAAACTGAGCTGTGTGGCCAGGAAGTTTTGGATTTGGAGCAATTCCCACTAGAGATACTCAGCCTGTATTTTATTATGGGTTAGTAAGATTTTATCAACTGCCTTACAAGATTTTGAAGCAAGAATAGCTTTTCATTCTCATTTCCATTTCGAAATAGAATATAACAAAATTATATTCTCCCTATTCAATCTGTTCCTCAACTTTAACCACTGTGAATCTCACCTTTTCTCCAGTACATGAAACTCAGCCATGAGCAAACAGTACTGGATTTAAGGACTTTGTTAATACCAGATTCCGAGTCCATTTCTTTTGAAATGGTCTGTTCTTATACATCCAGGGTTTAGAGTTTATTTATGTTTAAGATTTTCCTTCTTGGTTTTATATATAATAAGCTGTTTTTCTTCTCTTTCCCGTGGTTTTCAAACAGCTGGATATGCATAAATAGCATTTTCATTTGATTTTGAAGATGGAAAATAGACTTTCACAGGCATAACTTGTAGTATGTCTCAGTTACCATAAAAACATTTTTTAATTTTTCATATGTGATCCTACTAAACAAACTCTTTGGGAGGAGTAATGTGACCTCGATTTCAGGCACAGTCTTTAAACCCCTGTAGGTCATATTGATTAGATCACTCAACTGCATGTAAAGATTGACTCATACTAACTAGTTGGTATTTTTTTTAGTACATTTTTACAGTACATAATGGTTGCAGTCCTTGTGTGGTGTTGGTGCATGTACATTTCTTAATTTCTTTTGTCATCCCTTTTCCCTCCCCTTCTACCTCCCTCCCCTTCATCTCTTGATCCCCTTGCCATTTGAAGGAGATGTATCTTCCTATCTTTCTTTTATTTTGCTTTTTATAATTTGATTTCTCATAGCATTTCATCATTTTTCATATGATGTCATATGAAAACCATGCAATATTTAAGCTTGTGTGTCTGGTTTATTTCATTTAACATTATAGTCTCAAGATGCACCCCCATTTTCCTACAAGCGAGTCAAATTTATCTTTCTTCATCGCAGAGCACTACTCCATTGTGTGTACTGCCTTATATGTATCTTTTCTTCCCAACTACACTATAGGCTTTATAGCAAGGGCCCTCTTCGCAGTTCATTTTTCCCTGTTTTCACTGTAACTGTTGATACAACACTGCACCATAGCAGATAGTAAATACTTGTTGATTGAGTGAAATAAAAGAGAAGAAAACAAGCAGTAAAAAGAAGGGGAGAGCCGGGAATGTATCTCAGCGGGAGAGCACCACGAAGCCCTGACTTCCATCTCCAGTACAGGGTGGGGGTTAGAATAACTCTTAGAGTACAAGTATTCTGATATGATTTAATATTTCCTTACTCCAAAAATGTACATACTTCGTTGGGCATGGTATATAGAAGTCCTATAATCTTAGTTGCTTCAGAGATTGAGGCAGAAGAATCACAAGTTTAATGCCAGCCTGGGCAAATTAGTGAGACCTTGTCTCAAAATAAAAACAGAAAGAGGGCCGGGGAATGTAGCTCAGTGCTGGAGCTATTGCTTAAACATGGGCAAGGCCCAGAGTTCATTCCCCAACACTGGAAAAAAAATACTAACCTCTACGGAAATAGCTCTGTGTCCCCTAAATCAGTTTATCGGTTGACCTACTTATATATTGGTAAATGAAATGTTGTTTACATTTCTTTAAGAAAAATTACTTCTATATTTTCTTAGTTGATATTTTTATCCGTTAAGAAAACAGATATCTTGTTTTATTTGAAACTCTTTTTAACATACTTGATCACAGCATAATTGATTACATCTGAAGATACGTTGTAGCTTTAATTTTCAGAAAGCTTTTCTAATTTTCTAGCACATGTTTTTGTAGATTAGATTTAAGCATTGAGTCTGCAGGTTTAACTGTGGCTCATGGTTATGTTAGATGAGTATCTTTGTTCTCTACTCTTATAATCAAAGAGAAAGTATTTTTACTTCAATGTCATGAAAACCAGGAGTAACATGATTGAGGCTTGCATTCTTATTAAGACTGTAACTTATTCATCGTTATTTATATTAACAAATTCAAGTTTGTCTTATTACATGGTCGTCATAATGTAGATAATCAAGAGCAAGCTGATTATCTACATTATCTCAAAGACACTACCCCTGAATATCCTCGTGTTAGAACTATGTTAAAAAGTACATAAGGGACATATGTAAGATGTGACATTAAGGAGATCATGGATGTAAGCACATTCCATACTTGATGAAAGATAGTCATTTGTGTTGTAATTTATATTTGCTTTTCATCTAAATTGTGGAATAGGTTTACATCATATTCTTGTGTTTCTAAAAATACTTTAAAACATATTTATCCTTCACCAGTAACAGGGGGCATCACAGAAGAACAATTTCAGACACATCAACAGCAGTTAGTTCAAATGCAAAAGCAGCAGCTTGCTCAGCTTCAGCAGAAACAGCAATCTCAGCATTCCTCGCAACAGACACATCCAAAAGCACAGGTAAACCGGTCTGTTAATCATGATGTCCCTTCCTCTTCTTTTGTAACTATGTAGTTTTGTTCAATTTCAGTCAAGTCACTGGAAATAACTTTTGAGTGCCACTCTTGATGTTAAGAATCTAACCCAAATTTCTTTTTAATTAATTCACGTGATTTTAAGTGACTAGTTTATTAGTCTCTGGAAGAGTACTAGAGCCAGAAGTGGTACTTTTTAGTTTGGGAAAGAAAGAACTGCTATTTTTGGAAGGGTTTTTGAGAATTCATAGAAGTAATTGTATTGTTTCAACCATCATTTTTTTCAAGAATATAACTTTTAAATGCCTCCTAAACTGTGCCTTTAAGTATTATGTAGATATGCCTCATAAAGTGATAGGTAATTCTTTTGAATTGTGCAGTAGATCTAAGCAGTACAGCCCTTGCTTCTGTGAATCACATTTTCTGTAGGAAAAAACTATCACTATGGGAAGTTGTTCATAGGTAAATAAAGACCCTAGGCATAAGAATAAGAATACTTGATAAAACCATGGGAACCAGCTCTGTGATATGAAAGCCCTGTAAGACTCAATGTGAACGACTAGTCTCCAAAACTGTTTTAAGAATGAATTTCTGCTGTTTAGAAACAAAACTAAGAAATCATTTCAAGGTTGAGCCACCTGAAAAGAATAAACCTTGCATCAAGTCTTCTTCCGTAATTTCAAAGGCACTTTGGAAGTAATAACAAGTTATCTTAGTTTGGTTATTCTGTGAGCTCTCAGGCCAGGATCTGCCCACAGTGGTTCATTTTGAAAGGGTCAGTACATTGTCCTTAAAGATCCTGAGTCCCAACACTATGAAAATTTCAGTGGCCCTCGATCCTCTCCATAACTCTCTTGTGACATCCAAGTAGGCTTGGGGCTGGCAAACAACACTAGAGCTATTGATTTGAGTAACATTTAACCTGTTTTGTACAGAATCAAGGAGTAGCCATTTAATTTACCTGTGTTTGCTTTTTGTGAGTCTCTTGGATGTAAAGTATTTTTAGCCTACTTAAAGGTTAGAACAAGACGGTTTTTTTCTATTATGACAAAAATGACTGTTAGTCATGTCTGTGATTTCACTTATTCCATCATATCTAGCTTGTCAAACATTTTTAAAATCCCCTTTCAACACTATTAGAAAAATTAATAGAACATTAAAGGTTTGGGTTTCTTAATACCCTAGTTCTTTCTCAGAAATAACTGTTACTAGTTTTCAGTCACTTTCGCTGCATATACCAAAAATAACCCATGAAGTCCTAGATCTCTTAATCTAAACCGTTGTGGCTCTTCGGGATTAGAAAGGCAGCAGCCTCTTGGGTTCACCCCATTCTTTAAAATGTTTGTGAATTATATCTGAAAAACAGAATTTGGCTTTGTCCATTTTATAGGGCTCGAGCACCTCTGACTGTATGTCTAAAACACTTGACTCAGCCAGCGCCCACTTTGCTGCATCTGCAGTGGTCAGTGCACCTGTTCCAAGTCGCAGTGAGGTAGCCAAGGAACAGAGCACTGGCCACAACAACATAAATGGTGTCGTCCAGCCTTCAGGTACAGTTACAATTTCCCCATCATACTTAACTAACTTGAAGTTATACCTCAGTTTAGCTTGGCTTTTTTTTTTTTTAATATCCAAGGGCAAAACGTGTACAAGAAAGCAATCCGTTCTCTTCAGAATTTACTGTTTTCTCCCATACACTAGATATACCTACCTGTGGACTCCTCCACCCTTCCTGGTTTCATCCATAGACTGCAAGTTGCCTCATATTTTAAGAAATCCATGCACTGATTAAAAGTATAATCCAGGACCGTCTGTTAAACAATTTTGAGTTCAGGTTTACCTTCCCACTCTTACATGTTAGTGGGCATACTTTCTCTGACAATTCTTCTTGAGATTGAGTTGCTGTGAAACCCTGTCTGCTTACTACTACCCTGAGTCCGCAAAGACTTGCTGCTCCTATTATCCTTCAAGTATCTCTGACCCTGGGATTTTCCACTTATTTTACATTATCCAGGATCCTGATAGTCAATCCTTACTGATGTTCCTTCATTTATAAATTCTTAAGGGAAATTTATCTATCATTTCCATCTGTCCTGTTGTGCTTTCCTCCCAGCTTGCCGCAAATAGAGGCAGCAGAATACTCTGCAGAGCCTTTTTATGCAGACAATAGTAAGAGAGTGTTTTTGGTGTTATTGTACTTGCTGATTAGCAGCTCTCTTTGGAGAGACTGTTATGTGGAAAGTTAACTTCATATTTAATTAACATAAAAATGCTTGTATTTATTTTTATTAGACTTCCATTTTTTAAGAGCTTTATTAATGTCTCATGACACTAATTGAATGTATTTTTTTTTTTCTTTCAGGAACCTCTAAAACATTGTACTCCACCAATATGGCTTTATCATCCAGCCCAGGGATTTCAGCTGTACAACTTGTAAGGACAGTTGGCCACACTACTACAAACCACTTAATCCCAGCATTGTGCACAAGCAGTCCTCAAACACTTCCCATGAACAATTCCTGCCTGACAAATGCAGTGCACCTCAATAACGTCAGTGTTGTTTCTCCAGTCAATGTGCATATCAATACACGGACTTCAGCACCATCGCCAACCGCCTTAAAACTTGCCACAGTTGCTGCCAGTATGGACAGAGTGCCAAAGGTTACTCCCAGTAGTGCCATCAGCAGCATAGCAAGGTGTGTGTATGTTTCACGTACCATATTCCCTCCCTTTGTGCTGGCTACAGAGGGGGAGGAAAAAGACCTTATTTTTACTGTTCAAGCAATGTCTGTTAACAGACTTCGTTTTGCACAGATCTTGAAGATCTGTTTATCAGGGTGCTGTGTGACTTTGATTGATTATTTGTTTGAAGTGACTAGTAGGATGCTTCAATGCCAGCCAGAATTGTTTAAAAAAAAAAAAGAAAGAAAGAAAATGTCAGATTCATGAGAGTAAATTTTAGAAGCTTCAGATACTCTTATTGTTTCATGGTTTAGCAGTCTGAAAGATTAGAATTGTTATTAATTCTATGCACAGTTTTGGTTTCAAATCAAAATTTGTGCTTTCTTTTGTATTATGCCAAAAAAGAAAGTAAATTATTCTACGTATATATTAAAATAGAGAATATTCTAGAATTAACTAAATCTATACTATGTCTCAGAGTGAGTTTATTTCTTTCATTCACACTAATATGAGGAGAATAATAAATCAGAAACACTTGATTTGCATGGATTATTAAGTACATGACTTTGAGCCTAGAGAATTAAACTCTAGTAGGAGGTCACTTAAGCAGTATTGAACTCCTAATGATTATTCATTTTGAGCAGTATATGCTCCCATCTATTGTAAAGAAAACTTGGACTGTCCTATGTTATTTGTTTCATAAGTAATTTATCATTAAATAACTATTAAAAAACAGTTAAATTATTCTTTCCTAAGTGTATAGTTATAATCAAATAACTAGAAATTAATGGACAATCTGACCTGAAAAAAGTTTCCTCATTCCAAACTAAAAAATGAGCTGAAGAAAACTTCCCTGTTCCTGTCTGAAAAAAAGATAAAAATGGAGAAGGATCTTGTGAAATCATGTTTAGTTGTAGTTACATAAAAATGTCATCTGTAAATACTAAGTGGTAATATGTTCTAGAGAGTATTAATGTTTATTCTACTCTTTGCCTCATTATAGAGAGAACCATGAACCAGAAAGATTGGGTTTAAATGGAATAGCAGAGACAACAGTAGCTATGGAAGTGACATAACCTAAAACATGTGGCTTTGACCTGTGTGGATGGTGTGCGGTCATTCATATTCCAGCTGAATGCAAAAGGCGACACTCTGTGGATCACAGAGCATAACAATGGACCTAAATGGACTACAGTATATTGGGTGTTAAATCCATATATGATGTATATTTTGTAAAATTGGGAAAATCACTACCTTGTAAAATAGTTTATTTGTATCATCAATATTATTTCTGTTACTTGAATAGTAGATATTCATCATCATGCTTTTGCACTTGAATTTGCAACTGAATGGATTTTAAAAAATAATTCTTTAATGGGATCATGAGCATGAAATGGGATCCTGCATCACTTGTTTTAACTATTTATTTTGCCATGTTTACATTTTGTATCTTGTAAAAATAAATCCAACTTTGTGTCTAACAAGTTAAAGATTCATAGCTAGGAAATGAAATTCTTGTAATTTTTTTCTAAAGGAACTGTAAAGTTTTCACTTGGTTCATTTTGTTTCACAATTTGACTAGATGGACTTTTTGGTAAATACTTTAGTGGCATTTCACTGTCAAATATGAAGTTCAAGGCAAAATAGTATTTTCTATTACTGTGCAGGGGAAAGGGATGGATCGATACATGCAAATTTAATGTAGTAACTCACTTTTCCATATATTTTGAATGTATATTTCTATTTATAATACCAGTTTATAAAAAAATTACACAGAAAAAATGGACTAGGAAAAATTATGTGTCTAGCACATTTAAACTGTGCAGATATGAAAATTTTTCAAGGATTACATGTTATCCGAAGACTGCATTTTAACTGGCTTTAAAACTGTAACACACCACATAAATGATATTTACCAGGTATGTATTGCATTATATCATTGCAATAATTATTGGAAGTCTAGATATCGAGCCATCCCAGGTGTTGGGAGGGGGGAGGGTTGTGGCAAGATTGTCTTTTCAATTTTGGAGAGTTTTCCTGTGGCTACAAGGCAAGTAACGGGTTGGAAAAAGTCTGACTGTAAGTGTTGGACACCTTCATAGTGTAGTGCTTTAGTGACTTTTTTTATACGGTTCTTGTAAATTAGATACGTGTAGTGGTGTTTCAGAATGTTTGTTTATGCACTAGTTCAGACAACTTTCCCTGTTACTTGTTCTTGATAAGTGAAAACTGCAGGGAAATAAAAAATACATATCAAAACATGGACATGCTGCATATGTGTTTATTTCACAATGTGCACACAGTGTAAGTGAAATTTTAAGGGAGTTGGTAGCACTTAACAGCACTTTTCATTTTCACAGTGCTTTCCAAGCATTAATGAAAAGAATTGTAAGAAGCTCATCTGTGGGCACTATTGGGTTTCAGATAATCCAATATAAACTACCTTTGATATAAAAAGTTCTTAAACTGTTTTACAGAATGTAAGTAATTTGCAGTATAGCAGTCATTGAAATCTCATACATGAGCCTCGTTTTATAAATAAGAGTTTAGAGTAGAATTATATTGCAAGGGGGTTTTGTCAAGTAAGTACCGGGAAATGTAAATATTTTTAATGAATACAATTAAAACCATTTCAAACTTAACATAATTTTATACTTTACATTTTTTATATCTGCATTCCTGAAAGTTGTAAATTGATGTGTCAGTTGAATTAGTGGGCCAAGATTTCTGCTGAGAGTGGTTTTTATTCAGGTCCTAAATGTGTAAAGCAATTTATGGTCAAAACCATAGAAAAAAATAAATTTAATTTCCTCATTGGTTGTGACCTGATAGGATCCATGCTCGTTTCTGCCATACTACCTCTGGAGTTACTCATTGCTGATTATATAAAGGAAATAATTTTGATTTGATAATGTATTATGACTGTGTTCATTCTGCTTATAGTTGGATGTTATCTTCTTGCTATTAAGTACTTAAAACAACTTTAGTGCCAATTTCAGAGAAAACTATCCCCCCCCATTTTACTGAAGTAAAGCATGAAGCAATTTGCCTTATGTGATATATATGTTATAAATAAGTAAAACAAAAGAATTGGCATTTGTACAGTTTCTGGAGGTGGTGGCAAATCCAGAATGTTGATCGAAGACTGATGACCAACTTATTTGTTCCTTCTGAAGTAAAATAGAAAAAATAAGCCTGCCTTCTGTTGGTGGTTTTAACTGTTTCATGGATGGCATTTCGCTTATTTACATACACATTTTTCCAGTGCTTTTCAAAAATTGAAGCGCCGGGCGTAGTGGTGTACGCCTGTAATCCCAGCACTTGGGAGGCTGAGGCAGGAGGATTGCCACAAGTTTGAGGCCTGCCTGGACTATATAGTGAGTTCAAGGCCAGCCTGAACTACAGAGCAAGACCCTGTCTCAAAAAAAAAAAAAAAAAGTGATAAGTATCTTGTTTCACCTTATTAAATTGAATAGTTTATTTCTGCACTGGGCATGCACAGGGCAGTACCATCATCTCTTGTGTTTCTGAGGAAATAATATTAGAACTTGGAGCTTTAAGAGTATTTGGGAAATATGTTTCTTTGGAGGGTGGTAGGGATAGAAAGTTGGTTGGTTTTTTAAATTAACAAAGGAGCTAATTCCTTTAGTAACAAAGGGTTCCATTTTTTAATATCTAGAGGGCACATTTTAAAAATATATACACAACACACATCTGACTATTCTTGGAAATAGAGAATACAGTATTTGCAACTATGCGTAGTGTTGTTTTTTTTTTTTAATGTAATCTTTTTTTTTTTTTTTTTTTTTTTTTTTTTTTTTTTTTTTTTTTTTTTTTTTTTTTTTTTTTTGGTGGTGCCGGGGATCGAACTCAGGCCCTTGTGCTTGCAAGGCAAGCACTCTAATCACTGAGCTAAATCCCCAGCGCGTAGTGTTTTTTTATTACTAATAGAGTCTGGACAGAGTGGAAGGTAGGACAGTAAGGCGGACTGACATGCTAGACACTTCCCTAGTATGTGTGGCTTGTTTGGAATATGATGATATACTTCTCAGCAAATTTTGTTGATTAGTAATATACCTGAGACTTGCATTGCTCAGTCCACTTGTTGACAATACCTGTGGCAGTTTAAATTCTCTTTAGAAGACAGCCTCCCCGCTTTTACACCATCAGGCTGAGTGCGTTAAATGTTACTGTGGCTTCTAGCCAACCACCAAGCAAACCCAAACCAATTTCTCTTGCCCTTTCTAACCAGTAAGTGTTACTGGCCACCTCTAGCCGGTAAGTGCTACAGAGCTCTCAATAAGCACAGGGTAATGGGAGCAGCATGTGGGCCGGGACTTGGCTGAGGTTAGCTTTTTCTGGACCTTAGCTTCCTCCTCTCTAAGGTGAGCAAGTTCTGAAACTATAAAGGAGCTTGGTGGGAGTACACATGTAGCCTCTGTGGTATTGGTTGCTTACCAGGGAAGTTAATGACAGATGTAAAGCTGAACATAACGGTTTATCTGAGCTTTAAGGCATTAATGTCATGAAGGCTGACAGGAGATTATTTGTTACATCATGTAATGTAACTGAGCCTGTGTGTACTAGTAATTCTAACCAATGACTACAAGACTCAAAGATTATATATATGAGTGGGGCAGAAACAATGGGGAGACGAGTGAGAGGGAAAATACAGCATGGTAGCAAGAGAGTTTGTTGAGCTGGGTTTTAATTCCTTCTCTAGTATTCTTATCCCTGAACTTGTGTCATTCAGTGAATGTGCAGTTAGATAACCTCTAACCTCTGCCAGCTCCAGTGCCGTAGGTGTCTAACTCTTCCCCCACCCCTGCCACCTCCCCAGGTGGCTCCTCCCTTGCTTCCCAGAAAATTCCTCTTTCATGCCATTGTCAGCAGCCGTTGGCTTACCGCACCATTTTAAAGGATCAATAACAAGTCAGACCGTATGTGCCTGCCTACAACTCCTTTCCCTTTCTTGTTTGTCTGAAGGAAGGACTGCTTACTTCACGCATACTGATTTTGTTGTTACTTAACTGCAGTGGTTGAATCTTAGCATAGATAAGAGAAGGTAACACTAAGCCGCATATGGAGTCTTTTCAGTCATATCAGAAAAAAGATTGCAGTATTCAAACTTGATTTCATGAATAGGACATTCTAGAGCAATAACTTTTTTTTGGAACTGGGATTGAACTCAGGGTCTTATGCTTAAGCACTCTAACCACTGAGCTAAATCCCCAGCCCCTAGAGCAGTAACATTTTGTCCTTATCGGTGCTGAAAATCTCTAATCATGAGTGTATGTAAGAACACTGCTCTTCCTCTGCTTTGTTCCGGGGCCACCACTGGAGTCCATGGTCACACACAGCTCCTGTCTTACTAATACCCTGTGTCAGGTCCTCTTGTCACTGCAGTAAATGGATTTTGGTCACTGACACAAGTGAGCCCAGATTAGAGTTAACCACAATGTAGGACTTCAGCTTTCAACGTAGAACATCCATACGTTACACTGGTGAGTAAAACGTAATACGAGTTTAGCACAAACACCACTGTGTAGATTAGGAATCCAGCAGAGGGCTGAAGTCAAGGTGCTGCCCTGTCTTCTCATCTAGTGGCTCAATTGCGGAAGGATCTACTTCCCAGCTCCCAGGGTTGCAACAGATTCCCTTGTAGCTGCAGAATCAGCAGTGTGCATCCCAGCCAGCGGTGGAGTGTGTTTCTGCTGCTTGGAGTGTTACTTTACAGGAGGTCTAGGAAGCTATCTGGAAGGGATCGTCTGATTAGATCGGGCCCCTGCAACATGGTCCAATAAATTCATTTGAATAATTGGAGAATAGATTACATATATTTGCCAAATGTCTTCATCTTCGCCATATTGTAATGGTTAGAGGGGGCTGGGGATTTAGCTCAGTGATTAGAGTGCTTGCCTTGCAAGCACAAGGCCCTGAGTTCAATCCCTGGCACCACAAAAAAAAAAGTGTGACATTGTAATGGTTAGAGGCAGGTCACTGGCCTTGGGTGCACCTGGCGGAGGGAATTATACAGATGCTAGGAGGTGGGAACCATAGGGCCACCCCAGTGTGTGTCTGAAACACGCTTGTAATTGGGTAACTCCATTCCAATACCTCTCCCAGCCATTTCCCATCTCAGGACTTGGATTAACTCTGCCTCCAATAATACCCATTTCTAAAAAGACAAGCTACCCTAATGCAAACATTCTGCTGTTTTGTAAATCATGAACCCCAGCGTTGAGTGTTGAGCAGGAGGTCGGCTTGGCAGGGGAGGTAAGATCGGCAGCAGCAGCACCAGTGCCTTTGTAGAAACAAATGGTAAGAAAGAAGAATCCGAGCAGCAGAACCTCACTATCTGGGTGGCCAGGGTTCATAGGGGCAGAGTGAAAGGGGAAGCAGGGTCTGGTAACCCAAGAAGCACTCGTCTCCCTCTGCCCTGCAGCAGAGTGTGTGTGGCAGAGGAGTGAGTTGGTAAAGTAACCTGGGTGAATACTTAAAAAACAGAGGACACAGGCCAGAAAACCTGAGGACAAGTCCTATCCAGTGCTTCTGGCTGTCAGCACCTGGGAGAGCATTTAAAAATGCAAACACGAACCAGTGGTGGTGCAGGCCTGTAATCCCAGTGCTCTGGAAGGCTGAGGCAGGAGGATCCCAAGTTCAAACCCAGCCTAGGCAGTTTAGCTAGACCCTGTCTCAAATTTTTTGTAAACGAGTTAGGAGGCCCTCGGGTCAATCCCCAGTCTGAAACAAAAAGTGCTGTCTCACTCATTCCAGGCTGACTGAATCGAAATCTCAGAGTGGGTCAGGATGTAGTGTTTTGTGCTTATATTTGTTTTATTTGCTTGTGTATTTGGTTGTTTGATTTTTTGGTTCATAAACCCACCACAGAAGCTAAAGTTGGGAATGTCTAAGTTTTCTCTTTTATAGCTGTGACAGTGGGCAAGTTCCTTTACTGAGAGGCTCAGAATCTACTTCCTTAGCTGTCAAATAAGGGAATTAAATTATTTTCCCAGTCTCATTAGCTCCAAGGGAATATTAAGAATGCCTCCCACTGAGCAAGTTCCATGGGCACTAGAACTCAGGTGAATTATGAGTTTCCTGTAACAAATGTTTTTCCTGCCCTTTTAAGCTTTTGAGATTGTAGCGTTTTTAAAAATACAGTGGTTCTATTTTGGCATTTCATTACAGATTTAAAATGTGGTTGAATTATCTTCAGCATTTCTTAAATATACTTCACACCTTCCCATCTCAAACATTCTGAATTCCCAAAATCATTCCCAGAACATCATGTTCAGAGAATTGTTCCTGCAAGGTGGTGTAGTCAGCACTTTCCAAGTACACATTCATTGCCAGTTCTAGAGGTTCCCATCCTCCCTGGACCAGCAGCTGTCAGGATGCCCTTTCGAGTTGTCTATTTATCACTTTAGTACAGTAGGCGCCCCTTATCCTTCAGGGCGCATATCGAAGACTCTCAACAGAAGCCTGAGATCAAGGACGATGTGTAAGCTTCTGTACCAGTCATCTCTCTGTATCCCCAGGAATATAGTCCAGAACTCTGTGGGTATCCAAATCAACATGCTCAAGTCCCTTACATAAAGTGGCATGGTACCTGCATGTAACCTACAGATGTCCTCCCGTATACTCTATCATCTCTAGATTATTTATGTACTAAATGCTATGTAAATAGTTGTTAGACTATCGTTCAGGGAATAATTACAAGAAAAAAATTCACATGTTCAGTACCTTGACAGTTTTTTTCAAAGATTTTTGATCCACAGTTGTTTGAATCCAAGGATATGAAACTCATAAAAGTAGATCGCTGACTATATACACTGTTTTTCCTATATATACATGTATAGCTATAATAAAGTTTATAAATGAGGAATGATAAGGTTAATAATAAGTAATAAAATAATTATCGGGGCTGTTATTGACTAAAATCGGAGTTACTTAACCACAAGTATTGTGACAATGTGACAGTTGATCTGATAACCAAAATGGCTGGAGTATACAGGGGACTAGGACAGACAGCTTGGATATACGGACAAGGAATCATACATCCTGGGCAGATGTGGTGTGATGTGAGTTTTCATTATGCTACTCAGAAATAGTATGCAATTTACAAGTTGTAAGTTGTTTAAGGCTCCTAACTCTTAGCGTATCGCCTTATGAAAATATGCTGCAGGCTGTGTTTAGGCAATAGCCCGTCGTTCACCATAATAATGAACTTCTAGCCTGAAAAATTTCCCAAAAATGAGATTACTGAGTTAGAGGATAAATATGTTTACAATTTTGGCAGAAATTAACATAACGGGGGTAGATAGCTTTTTTTGTTTTGTTTTGTTTTTTGAGACAAGGTCTCTCTTTGTAGTTCAGGCTGTCTTTAAACTATGTAGCCCAGGCCAACCTTGAACTCAAGATGATCCTCCTGCTCAGTCTCCTGAGTACTGGGAATACAGGCACGCACTGCCATGCCCTGCATCTTTTACCAATAATATTTGAGTGTCCATTGCCACCCAGCCTCGCCAACAGAGTTTTGAAACATTGAAATACTGTATTTGTTCTGAGAGGAGAACAATAGTATCCATGTAGGTTTCATTTCTCTTACAACAAAAGAGGCTAAGCATCATTTCACATATTTAAGGGTCACTCATGTCCTTTTGTGGTAGAAGAGTAGGTCATGGCTAAAGCTGGCTGGGAAAGTAGGTGTGACGTGTTAATTTCAAAATCCCAAACAGATGCAACCTTTTTTCTTTTTTTTTTTTCTGGTGCTGGGGATCAAACTCAGGGCATTGAACTTACTAGGCAAGCACTCTAACCACTGAGCTAAATCTCCAGCCCAGATGCAACTTCTCTTGAGAATGGCCTAGACCTGATATCAGCCTGAGGCGTGAGATCCCCACACTGCCCCTCAGGACCCAGAGGTAGAAATTCTCATGGGTTGCCTTGAGATTTGGACTCTATAAAATAAAGGAAGCCATAAGAAGCTGGTGCTGTTATATCTTTTCATGATAGTGCATGCCACATCTCTAAGTTGCAGTACATATTTTTACTTTTTTTATTTTCTTTTTTACTCTTTGTTTGGCCCAAACTCACTCTGCAGAGCCAGTTTCTCTCAGTCTCCATTTTGACTTTTAAATAAACTTTGCCACGGCTTTTGGCTCATTTCATTCAATTCTTTGTTTGAGGTGAGAACCTAGAATCTACCTCCAGAAGGAAAGCAAATCCAGAACCTGATAACATTTATTTGGAATACTGTCACACATAACACTTTCACCAATTTTTCTTTTGAAAAAATTTTCTTCTTCCTTTTCTTTTTTGCACTTAGCATAATGTTTTTAAGGTTTATCCGTGTTATAGTATATCTCTATGTCTTTATATATCTGCGTAATATTGTATGTTAATATCACAATTCATTCATGCATTCATTCATTCCTGGACATTTTGGGTTGTTTTACACTGTTGTGAATGATGCTATCATGAACATGTATTTGTTTAAGTACCTATGCTTTAGTCCTTTGGGGTATATGACTAGGAGTGGAGTTTCTAAATCATACGATAATTCTGCTTACCTCTTAGAAAGCACCGAAAGGTTCTCTACATGGACAAATCATTTTACATTATATTCCCACCAACAATGGGAGTTCCAATTTCCATTCCAACAGAGTCCCAATTTCTCCACATCCTCACCAACATTTATTTTCCTTTTTGAAAGAATTATAGCCATTGTGGGTTTGATTTGCATTTCCCTGATGACTAATGAAATTCAGTATCTTTTAATGTGTACGTTGGCAATTTGTATATCTATTCAAGTCCTTTGGCTATTTTTAAATTTGGGTTGTTTGTCTTTTTAGGTTGAATTACGAGAATTTTTTATGTATTCTGGAAACTTGATCCTTATGAGCTCTATGATTTATAAAGTTTTCAGTCCATTTTGTAGCTTATTTTTTATTCACTTTCCTGATAATATTGATACACAGAAGTTTTTTTTTTTTTAATTTTGAAGTTCTATTTATCTTTCTTTTTTGCTGCTGTTGCTGGTGATTTGGTGTCATATCTTAGAATCCATCCAAGGTCATGAAGATTTTATACTGTGGTTTTTGATAAGATTTTTATGGTTTTTAGCTCTTATATTTAGGTCATTGATCCACTTTGAGTTAGTTTCGTGTAAGTTGTGAGTCAGGGGAAGACGTCATTCTCTTGCATGTAATATCCGGTTGTCCCAGCAAAGAGGCCAGTGCTTCCCACACCCCTAACCAAAGCATGTGGGTGCAGATGGCTGCCTGATCTGACATCCCATCCTCTGGGGTCCCACCAGATCCCCTCCCAGGCTTGGGGTCCGGTGCTGCTGTGCCTGGTCTCAGGGTTCCATTAGTGAGTCTGGGGACAGCTTTGGCTCTGTCCTTGGCTTGGGAGCCTTGCCCTGCACACCCATCCTCCTCTTCAGCCCTCAGTCAACTGAGAAGCTTTCCCGCAGCTGACACGGGGCCAGAGCTGTTGTATCCCATGCCAAGAAACCTCTTGTACTAATTTATAACCAGAGTGCCTAAAAAGTCTAACCTTGAGGACATTTGTGAACCACACACACTCCGCAGGGCTGGCAGCCACACAGGAACCCGCAAGCAGGAGGCTGCCTGGGAGTGGGCGCTCAGCACAGCAGACACGAGGCCTCTCGAGATCACTGAGCTGGACCTCTGCAGTGGTCCTTGTCTCTGCCAGAAAGCAGTCAGTCTGGGCCAGGAAAGAGGAACTGAAGGTCTTGGGGAACCTAGGGTGGCCTCGTGTACTGCAGTCACCTGGAAACGTTGCACATAGCTTCTAGCCTCATGGCTGTTAGAACTGAAGTAGATTTCTCTCTCAGGAAATTGCTTGAGTGTGATTTTTTTCTTTCCAACATTGTCAGCATCTCATTGACTCTGCTACTCTATTCTAAATCCTGATGAGCACTCACCAATCCCTAGGCACCTCGCAGGGCCTTGTGCCTGTGAGCGCAGGGCCCACACACACGTGCTAGGTGAACACTCTGCCACTCAGCTACGCCACCCCCCCAGACAGTTTGCACTCTTAGGAGTCTGCTTAACAGAAGATTATGCTTAACGCTGCTTCAGTTTTTAAGTTTATGAAACCTAGAAATGTAAAACTTAGTTCTCTGGTTGTACCAGCCCCATTTCAAGGGCCTGATAGCCACATGTAGCTAGGGGCTACTGCGCTGGAAGGTGCAAGTGGTAACAAAGTGGTAGGGTCAGATGAGCAGGGGAATTTACAGTCTTACTCAACTACTCCTGGGTGTTAGCAGGCCTTTTATTTTCTATAGAGAAACAGGCCAGGGACTGTGACCCTGCCAGGATTGGCCAAGGCCTGGAGACAGTACTGCACGAGGGTACTTGGGGCTCTCACTCCTGCCACTTCCACCTGCCCAAATCACCCAGGACCAGGAACCAGACAACCTGGAACTCCAGAGCAGCTGAATTACTCAATCTAGCCAATTCTAAGCCTCCCTGCCCTGCCTTACCCACTTCCTCTCACAAAGGAAGTAAAGCTTCTGGCTCATGTTTTGTCTGTCTGTCTCCTGACCAAGGCCAGTGCTTCCTCACGTGCCCTGTGTTGTGCACCACACTCCCTGCCCTGGGGATCTATAAGCATCGCCAACTTCTTCTTGCATGACAGTCATTTCTGTGTCTACACATCCCATCATAGCTTATTAAGACAAATCCCAGGTACCATTAGAACACCCCGATATGGGGCCTGTTTCCCTTTTTGTCTACCCCTGGCTCCCAACCCTAGCATTCTCTATATCTCTTCTTTGTTCTGAGGATGAAGCTCTTCTTGTCTGTGGAAGCTCTTGTTTCAAGCACTTGGGCAGGTTGTACAGAGCAGTCAAGTACGGCTGATGTTCAGCCTGCCTGGACTAGGCTGACCAGAGGAAGTCGACTGGTCACACTGTTGCTGACATCCTCCTCGCCATCTCACTTCCCTGTCTCCAGCCCATCCTGTAGCCCTCCCAGATAGGTCTGCAGAGCTCATCCCTCTGGAACAGAAGATGGGCCCTGCTCATGCGGTTACTTTGCTATTGAACCAGAATGCATCCTCCTTCCACAGAGGAGGGAAAGTGGCCAAGCCCCTAGAGCAGCAGCATGAAGTCAGAAGTCTTGCTCCTCAGCTTCTGCTGTTGGAGTTCTCATCTTCACCCCATCCCACCCCACTCCCACCCCCATATACAGGAGGGAGGAAATGGCTGGAAAGAGCAGGGCTCACATTTTCGAAGAATGATTCTCTAGACTTAAAACTCCACTGGTGGTTCTCAAATGGTAAGACGCATCAATCAGAATCACCTGGAGAGCCAGTCAAAACAGATTCCCTGGGCCTCGCTGGAGAACATCTGACTCGGTACATATGGAACAAGGCCTGTGAATCTGCATTCCTGCCATGTCTAGGTTCAGGCCTGGGGGACATACATTGAGAACCACTATTCCAGGTGTAGCCTCTGACAGGCCTCTGTCACTACCTGAGATGCCCCTGGCCCCTGGCCTGCTCCTAAAACTCAAGTGTCTGTTCTTCAAAAAGCTTGAGCTTTCAGGGGAAAGATTCTGTCTGATGTGGATCATTTTGTTTCCCTGTAGCAATTCTTACTTACTGCTCTGCAAAAACTTGTTGGCCAGGAAAAAAAAATCCAATATTATTTTGCATACTCTGTGTATTTTTGACACTCAAGTAATGATGGTAATTTTCAGGGCTCCACAGAAGTACTCATTAAATTCCTCTCCCCTACCCTCAACTGAGTAAGACCAGGTTCTGATTCTAGAAGGAATGAAGATCGCTGGGGCTCATAGCTATAAGCTATAAACATCATAGGGAGAAAGACCAGGGAAGATCTTATTTTAGAGAAACGTATTTCTGCCTGGCTGCCTCTCCTTTTCCCAGTGATAAAGATGATGAATTTCCGGGAACCCCAGTTCAGCTCCGAAAGCCACTCTATAAGCTGCAGAATGAAAAGAAGAGCCCCTCCCCCACTGGAGCCAGCTTTTCTTGCAAAGCAGGGAAGCCTCATTAAATGACAGCGAGTTGGAAATTGCCAGCGAGAGAGCAATCTGTATGCAACACTGAACCCCCTCTGCAGTCGTCATTTCCGAGTGGTGATTGCCTGTCTGCAAGGACACCTTGGATGCTTCCCCAGATTGCAGCAGCCTCCCAAATTGGACCTGGTTTCATGAGCTGACGTCTGGATATGCTGCCTCCTGGGAAGGTGGGGGTGGAGGAGAAAGCGGATTTTAAAGAGCTCCTTAAATTAAAACCCAAAGCATCTCCAGCCTGTACAGTGAGAACTGCGTCAGCCAGGCATGCTTTTTCTTCGCCCAGCCCGTAAATGACACTGAGATATGGCCTCTGGAATGGCCTGTCATTTAACTCCTTCAGAGCTATTAGGCAGGGTGAACTTCAGGAGCCAAACCCTGAGCAGTGCAAGGCAGAGGTGGTGATGAGGGAGGGGGGCTCCATGCATTTTAAATCAGAGGTTCCAATCATCACAATTAGTAGAAGAGCTTTCTAAAAATACCCATGTCTGGGCTCCTTCCCAGACCAATCAGATCTGAATTCCCAAAACTGGAGACTGAGCATCAGTCATTTTTGCCCCACTTGCACCTCAGGAACTCAAGTATTCAGACAGCATTGAACGCCATTGCTTGAAGCCTGTCTGCCACTTACTCGTTAGGTGAGGGGAGGAGACTGCTTAAAGTCAGTTTCCTCACTGAATCAAGGTGGTGAGTGTTATTTGCCTCCAGGAACTGTGAGAAGAAAAGGTCAGTAGTGAAGTGAGATTAACAAGCAGAAGGTCCATAATCAATCCCCAAAAGTGGTATATTCTTTTTGAACTTCGGTTGACAATTGAATGAAGAACCTGAAATGTAGAAAAGAAGTAAGCAATAAAATTAAAAACAGGGTTAGGGCTACAACTCGGTGGTAAAGCACTGACCTAGCATTTGTGAGGCCCTGGGTTCAAACCCCAGCACTACCGAAAACCAAAGAACTAAGGAGATAAAATGACTAGCTAAGGGTCAGGAGAGGCTATTCACAATACCTATATCTGGTGAAAGATTTGTACTGAGAATATAGAAAAAAATCTTTATTAAGTCAGTGATAAAATGGAAACCCAACAACAAAAGGTCAAAGACTTAGACAACTTATGGAACAAGATACAAGCACACAAAAAGATGTTCAACATCATTAGTCATGGGGGCTTTCACAATGAAAATGACTCCACACCCTTTGTAACAGCTGGAATTCAAAGAATTGATAATTCCGAATAATGGTGAGAATACAGGGCAAATAGAGTACATTGGAGGTAAAAGTATGAAATGGTGTAATGACTTTGTAAATTTGTTCAGTAGTTTCTCGTAACATTAAGCACATAGTACTTAAAATATAACCTTAGTCCCGCCCAAGAGCAATAAAAATTTGTGTCTACAAAAAGTCTTGTACTGTGCTTGAATGTTTTAGTTATTTTATTCATTATAGGCAAATACAGGAAACAATCCACATATCCATCAATTGGTGAAAGGATTAAAAATTATGGTGTGCTTCAACTCAGTGTTGAAAATGAATGAAATACTGATACAATAACAAGTATGAATCCCAAAATCATTTTGTTGTGACTAAGAAGCCAGGAACTAATTCCATTCATTCAGAGTCTAAAACAAACAAATCTCATCTGTGGTGATAAAAACAAATCAGTGGCGATATCCAAAGGAGCAGGCGGAGTGATTACTGCAAAGTGACATGATCGGGAAACCTTCTTGTGGATGGAGATGTTCTGTCTCTTTTAGTTGGTGAGAGATACAAAGAATGGGTGTTTGTCACAATCCATCCACCTAGACAATTAAACCTGTGCATTTTACTGAGTGTAAATTATACATCAGTAAGAGAGTGTTTGCAGAAAATAAAATCTCACATAAGAACTTTTCAGTGATTGGGTGCAAAGAATGGATATGGGAAGATGAATGACTACTGGGGTGCAAAGTTCACTACCAGCTCTTTTGCCAGTCACTGGAGGTATCTGTGCCTGAAAGGAGGCGCGAGGTATGTTTAAATGTGATCTTACTTGAGGGTGTGTGCCTCTGCACCAGAACATAATCTGCTCTCTACACATAGAATCTTCTTGTGAGGGTAAGAAGCTTTCTATTTGCCACGGCTTATGCAAATAAAATGTTTTCACAGGGTAAAAGCATTCCTGTTGAATTTTCAACTTGTATATTTACCAGAGACTGACCTCACACTGTGACACTGTGATGTCTTGTCTTTTCTTTTTTTCTTTTTTTGGGGGGAGGGTACTGGGAATCAAACTCAGGCCCTTACAGTTGCTAGGCAAGCGCTCTACCACTTGAGCTAAATCCCCAGACCCTATGACATCTTGTTTGAACCCTAGCCAGTACTAAAGAGCAAAGCAAGAGGTAGCAACTGACTGAAGATTGCACAATCTGGGCATCACTGAAGATAATGATAACAGTTAGTCAAAGCACATCAAATATGTTTAAATGCATGAGTGCATAACAACATTAAAATAGCAAGGACAGCAAGAACAAATCTAATTGGTCATGACTGGAAGAATAAAGCCATTATTTTGAAAACTGGTAAGTAAAAGGAAAGAATTAAACATTTGTCCTGTCTTCTCTTTACCGTGCCACAAGACAAAACAATATAGACCCTTAATTCCAAGGAGAAGATTTGCTTTTTGGTGGGAATACAGGTATTGGGTCTTGCATTATATAGTTGCATGATGGCTAATGTTAGGTTTCAACCTGGCTTGATTAAGGAACATCTAAAGAGCTGATGAAGCGTTATTTCTGGGTGCATCTGTGAGGGTGTTTCCAGAGGGGACTGGTAGATGAGCCCACAGACAGAACGGGGAAGATCTATCCTCACTGTAGTTGGCACCATTCAGGTGGCTGGCACCCAGGTTAGAACAAAAAGGCAGAGAAATGGCTAATTTGTTCTGTCCCTTCTGGAGCTGGGACACCCTTCTGACCATGGACATCAGAACTCCAGACTCTGGCCTCTGGACTCTAGGACTCGTCCCAGAGATCCTCCAGGTTCTCAGGCCTTTGGAGTCTGACTGAGTTACACTATTGGCCTTCCTGGTCCTGAGGCTTTGGAACTTGGACTGAGCCACAATGCCTGTGTCCCTGGATATCCACCTTGCACATGGCCAGTAACAAAACTCCTTAGTCTCCATAGACTCCACAGCCTCATGAGCTAATTCCTCAAACAAATCTCCCTCATTCTATCTATCTATCTACCTATCTATCAATCAATTATCTATCTATCATCTACCTGTATCTCTTTATTTATCTACTACCATCCATTTACTTACCTCCTGTTGGTTCTGTCTCCAGGAACCCCAATTAAACAACCTGACATTTTTTGAACTATTAATATAATTTTAAAAGTTTGGGAAACTTTATTAAATTATTAAAAGTCTATAAATGAATATAAAATATAAAGGTATATAAAAAGAATATGAAACAGTCCCACTCATAAGAACTGTTTGACCTAAAATTTCAAACTCTATTTCCTGGAGCAGAGCTGCATTTTTACCTCCGCCTCAAAGACAGTACATAAATTTCCCATTTCTCATAAACCCAGAACCCAGGCTCCCCTTCTGTTAGTATCTTAGGTTAGTATGGTATGTTCATCACAATTAATGAACAAGTATTGATATATTATTATTAATTAAACTCAATATTTTATTCAGATTTCTTAATTTTTACCTAGATGTCCTTTTCCTGCCCTGGAATCCCATCTGGAACACTACGCGATATTTAACCATCATATTTTCTTAGATGACTCTTGGTTGTGATGTTCCTCATACTTTCTCTCTTTTGGATGACTTTGACAGATTTGAAGAGTACTGATAAAGTATTTTCTAAAAGTGTCCCCCAGTTTGATTTGATGCCTTTCTCCTGGTTCGACTGTGAGTGTGAGTTTTTGAGAGGAGATCACAGAGCTGAAATGCCATTCTCGACCCACATATTAAGGGTATAAAGCATCAACATGACTTATCGCTGAGAATGTTAAATTCGATCACCATATAAAATTGTCCAGAATATATTTCCAGAACAGATTCTTAAATATGTTTATGAATAGTGTGTAATGTAGTGTTTTTTCTTTTTAACATGATGAAAAAGTAAATAAATTCTCTGATTAGTGTGATGTAGTTACAGGCACTTTGTGTCTTCCCCGAGCATAGTGAAAAGGCACAACACAGCGGCAAAGGACAGGCCGGGGTGGGGAAGGTGCCCCCTAAACCACCCAGACTGACCCAAGCTGTTTCCTGTAAGCCTGCGTTCTCCTCCTGATTAGGTCATAAAGTTCTCCAGAGTGGGAAATCACACCTTTGGACTGATTTGTCTGCATCTTGGCACCACTCCTAAGCTGCTCAGCACTCTACACATAGTAAGTAGCTAAAATATGCTTGCGAAATAGCCAAGCAGGTGCTCAACTGATGGTCTGGAGTGAAAGGGGCTGGCTTCAGCCTGGGTGTTCCTCCTTGTACCGCGAGGCACATCTTGGAGAGCAGCAGTAAAACTGAGCCCTTGTTCAACAGGCCGCAACTATCTGCTGGATGTTTACTGAAAGAAGGGGTTATAATCATAAATATGTAGCTTTTGCAGCTCAGTAGCATCTCTCAAGGATCCAAGAGCAACACTTGAGGCTGTGATCGGCACTGAAAGAGTCTAAGGCTGCATGGGAAGACAGAATCTGTTTGATGACTGCCAGCCAGCAAACACCGTTGGCCTGGCCTCACTGACATGAACCAACCCTTTTGACCTTTCTGGCGCTGAGCCCCTGTGCTTCCCCTTATGTACTTCCTTTTAGTTGGTTTTAAAAGTCATGAATTCCGGAGGTCATGCAACTGAGCTATTTATTATTAGTCTCCCACTAGTTTTGCTGTAGATAACACCTTCCATGTGTGGGTTATGTTGATAACAGTTGCCCGGGTTACTTTTCTGGGGTATAAAGGCCATTTTTGTCAAAATTACTGACTTTGGATCTGGGCTGCGTCAAAAGATCCAACGGAGGAGCTGCCCACCTGTAATCCCAGCACTCGGAAGGCTAAGGCAGGAGGATCTCGAATTCAAGACCACCTTGGACTACACAGGAAGACCCTGTCACAAAAAACAAACCAAGTTGCAGTGGGTGACCTTCTAATGTCAGGAGGCAAAACACTTCACACTCAGGTCATGCAAACAGCACTATTTTCTGAAGCTATGTCCCACAAAGAGCCATGAAGCTGTGCAGACCACTGAGTACTTCCAATCCCCTTTCCCCACACCTTTCATCACGATGCTTCCTTAGCCCAAATCCCATCCTTCTGGGATGGGGGTTCTCCCACTTCCATGCTTGTCTGACTTGCAAAGACTCTTCCTCTTTTGCAAAACTTGTTTCAGTGATTGGCATAATGGGCTGCGGGACAAAATAGGCATGGTTCCGTAACCAGGGCATCTCAGGGGAGGGTGTGAAAGGACCCGAGAGAGGCTTCAGGCTTTGGTGGGGTAATTCAGGGACAGTTCAGGATGTGGGGGGTTGATGGTGATTAGATGCTGCCAGCAAGGAGGGCAAGTCTGTGATTGGAGAAAAAATCTTATCTATTGTAAGGCACACTAGAGTGAAGCTAAATCTGTCATTGGTAAAGAAGCAGAAGCGGGGCGGGGAGGCGGAGAGGAGGTTTGGTGTCTTGTAGGTTACACGGTGACCTTGTTCTTGTCTCACCGTGTCATGGTGTCACATCTGATGTCAGTGTCTGTTTACATTCAGCAGACAGCACGGAGCAGCTGTGAGCACTGCAGGAGCTCTCACAATCCTGAAGCCAGCTGCGAGTGTCAGGCCGCATGGCAGGTGTCAGGGGCACCCTTTTCTTTCTACAGAACTTGGGTGCTCTTTTTTCCTAAAACCTCTGCATGTGTTATTTCTTCTAGTCTTTACAACAACCTCCAAAGACAAGTGAATATCTCAGTTTGGGCTCCCTGAGAAACAGGGCCTGGGGCAGAGACGTGGCTGGAGCCTGTGCATGGAAAGTGAGATGGAAGAGCACGGCCCGCCCTGAGGAGGAGGAGAAGGAGGAGGAGGGAGAGATGGAGGAGCAC
>PVJO010007541.1:0-81166 GCA_004026905.1 Hystrix cristata
TGTCTTTCTAAACGACTCACTAGTTGAATCTGAAGCTTGTAGTCTACAGACTGAGCTTTTAAAAACACTTTCAGTTGTAGCCATCTATCAATCGCCTTCCTGATTTCTTCACATCAAGGAAATTTCATCCAGGTCAAAAATTTTGACGAGTGAGGTTTGAACAAACGTGGTAGTTACTTAGAATTATTTAAGCAACATGTTGCCGACATTCTTCCCATAGGCTGCTATTCAACTGTATTTAACTCTTTTCCTGATCAGCAAGGCCAGTTGTTTTTCCCCTGAATTCATGTATCTAATACTGAAGAAGTTATAGGGAAAAAAAATTTTGCAGTCCAGGTTGTCTATGAATAAAAGTTTGCCCATGACTTAATTAGTCCTGGCATTCAGATCCCCAGGAATCATCCTACCAGCCAATGAACACAATGTCTGAAGAACAGAAGTGAAGCCAGGAACAATAGTACACTGATATTCCTAACGCTGTACGTGAGGAGTGTGGCCAGTCCTTCCTAGATCTCCTATATTTTTCCCTTGGTCTCCTTTATTGTCCAAAGAAAAATGAAATTACAACTATGAAAATGAAGGAATATTGGTGTTATAAGACTTGTGTTTTAGGTCTGAAATAAAGTTTTTTTTCTCTGTAGGAGTTCACATTTAAACAAGCCTCCCCCCAACCTTCCGGTTCTTGGAGATAAATCTTATTTTAGCTATTACAGAAAAATTTTAGCCACCCTACTAAGTCGTTTACTTTTGTTAGTTTCAGGTAATTCCATGAATCTTGGGTGCTTTTTTTCATTTGAATTCATAAATATTATTTCTGTATCTTTCATGTTAATTTGGCATACACGGGTTAGTCCTCAGCAAGGTGCAAGCACAAATTCAGTATACTTCATGCAGTTGCTCAGATGTCAGCCATCACTGAATTATCCTTCACAGCACAGACTTTGATTATTATTAAACAGCAGTACAAGAGGCAGCGTTTTTGAATTCTATTTCTTTAAGCTTTGAAGGTGTTAATGAGAAGTTGTCCTTTCATCTGTACAGCATCTCCCCTATAGCATGGCAGAATCATTTCTTAGACTCTAGTCTGAGGAGGGACCAACAGAATCACTTTTTGAATAATAAAAGGTAGGAAAATCACACATCTCTTCTTTCCAGGGTTTGATAGAAAAGACAGAGTCAGTATTATCCAATTGGCCTGCTTTTAACTTTTAAAGTCTGCCCATGTATCATTTAATTATTTTTCTTCTGCAGTTTATTAGCTTTGGATTTGGTTTGCTTTTGTCTTGATGCACCAGAGTCAGGGTGGAAAATAATACATTATTTTAATCAATTTTTCTCATTTGGTAGAGAGAGTTTTTTCACTGGTCCAAGTAATTCCTCACTTTTTATTTTTTGTTATACTCCCAGTTCCAGTTCAATTTGCCTCTTCCAACAAAAAAACCTTCCATTTTAACATGTCTAAAGTGAATGTCTCTAATTCATTTATTTTCTGTTCCTCATATTGTAAAATCCATGAGATACAAATAGTAATATTTAATATGCACTCTAAGATTTACATTAAAATATATGCTACCATGCAACTACTTTGGCAACTTTCTTCCTCAAACACTATTTTTAAAATCCAACTATTTAATCGTCATTTTTAATTGCTGCAGATAACTCCATCATTCTTTAATTGGTTGATTCCCTCGCTGATACACTGGAGGTGATTTCCAATATTTTTGATGTTATGAGTCATTGTGACTCACGTCTTATTCTCCTAGTAAAGGAAAGGTAAAGAATTAGAAGTGAAGAAGCCTCGTTTCATTATTTACAGATGCTGTCATTGATCGTAGAGGAAAAGCAAAAGAATAAATGGGTAAATTGCAATAAATAAGGACTCCAAAAATGTTAACAGGGAACCAGAATATCAATCAATATTGAAAATAGTTGTGGCTGTAAATTCAGTATTACTTTAGTTTTACAGATTTATGTGGTACAATGTGATGATAATGTACACATCATGTATGTATACAGTGTATAATGATCAAATCAAGGTAGTTAGCATTTTGATCCCTTTAACAGTTTTTAAACTTTTAAGTAACATAATTATTCCTGTCTGTGAAGTACAGTACAATAGTTGAATACAACATAAGTACAATCTGTACTGACTAGATTAGGGTAATTAATATTTCTGTTTCCTTTTCATTACTGTATGTTCAGAGTCTTCAAGCTAGTTATTCATAAAATATGTAACAAATTATTATGAATTGTAGTCACCTTTATTCTTTAAAACACCAGAACTTATTATTTCCGTGTAATTGTATTTAGGTTCCCATTACCCAGCCATCCAAATTGCCCATCTCCCATACCATTCCCAGACTCTAGTAATCACTATCATACATTCTAACTGACTTTTTTTTTAATTATTTTTTCAATTTCTATTTTTACCAAGAACATGTATTGGTACATTGTATAAGTAATGATCATAATCAATATGGTTATTTTGTACCTGTACATGATCTATCTTGGTTTTCCCCCCTCTTCCCCTCCCCTCCCTTCCATTCTCGCACCCCTCCCTATTTGCAACAAGTTTATTTACATTTTTCCATTTTTTCCCCTTTCATCTTACTTTTCTTTTAAGATAGAGAACATACAATATTAGTTCTGTGCCTGGTTTCTTTCTTTCATATAACGTGAAACCCATTACGCTGCAAATAATACACTATCGTCTCTTTTATTTCAGAATAACATGCCATTGTTTCAATATACCACAGTTTAATTTTCTGTTCATTCACAGATGAGCACCTAGGTTGGTTCCACATCTTAGCCCTTGTGAATAGTGCAGCAACAAACATGGGCAGGGAGATGTCCCTTTGATGTGTGGACATCATTTCCTTTGGATTTATATCCAGAAGTGGAATAGCCGATCATGGTAGATATATTCGTTTCATGTACTATTCTCCATAGTGGCTGTGTTAATTTACATTGCCATCTACAGTATATGAGAGTTCCTTTTTGCACACATTCTCACCAGATTTTGCTATTTTTAAAATCTGTTTAATGGTAGCGACTCCAACTAAGAAAATATCTCATGGTAGTCTCAACTTGCATTTTTCTGACAGCTAATGAAGTTGAACATTTTTTCCTAATTTGTTGGCCACATGAATTTATTCCATTAAGAAGTGACTATTTATATCTTTCACTCATTTTACAAGTTGAGTTGTTTCTTGCTCTCGAGTTTTAAGAGTTCCTTATAGCTTCTGAATATTCATACTTTATCAGATGAATTGTTATTATCAATAATCACAGTAATTACTTTGCAGTCTTTCTTTTCTCTCTTCATACTTCATTTTCTTAATTCCCTGTTCCGATTTCCGTATTACGAGTTTCTTTGCACAATTCCTTTCCAGTGCATCAAGAGAAAATGCTTAAATAGAAATGTGGATGTTTACTGTTCAGCTCTCTTGGTTTTGTTGAATGAGAATACATTTTCATGTTCCATATCTGCAGGTAGTTTTTGAATTGTTTGTTTATGTATGTGTCTGCATTTATATGTGCATGTATTTTCTAACACTTCTTGCTGATATTCCATTAGTTAAATATCTTCTCTCATCTTTCAGAAATAATTAGTTTTACTTCTTTTTTGACACTTGCTTTTCATGCTTTGTTTTTTCCTTGGATATAATACCTTCTGTTTATCAATTCCTTTGGTCTTTGTGTTTCTTTAATGTCTGGTAGTATTTTAATTCATTCATGTTTACACTGAAAACCCTACAGCACTGTTGGGTGCTTCTCCCTTCTCCTGTCCCTTCCGAAGTTTTTATCCAAAGTCCCAAACTACCATTTTATGTCTGTCAGCTCTGTTTGTCCTTATTATCTTGTGTCCATCACGTCCTTTCCCCTAGGACACCTCCTATTATTCTACAGGCATCTGCACAATTTTCCCCCTGTTTAGATCGAATTGATTGTGGAAAAAGAAGCTAACAAATTGAACTCTATTAAAATTGTGTTTGAATGTAGAAGGAATTAATGATGGGTTGGCCATAAAATTTATCATCAAACCATTATGCTTCTGAGTGTTAAATTTGGTGCTACATATTAATAGTTAGGAACATCATGAGTTAACTATAACATACATTCTACTCTAAATCTTCTTGGAGAAAAGATGAGTTATTGTAAGATTTAATAACTTTTTAAAAACAAATTGTCGTATGCAATGAAAATATCTGCAATGTGTGTTTTAAACTAATATTTTATGTGAAAAAGCATATAACTTATTAAAGATGATTTAACTTTAGAGAAATATATATTTAATGAATTTTGGAGATTGCTTTTCCTTTGAAATAAAATGAATGACAAGTGGTTGTGGTTCAACAATAAGATAATGCTTTCATAAAGTAGCTAGGTGCTAGAGAGGTTTTCTTACATTAATTAAATTGATTAAGCATTATCTACTTGTTTGTAATGACAGAAAATATTTTCCCAGTGATTACCACACTTAGCCAATTAACCTTTTTTGTTTTTTTCTTGCCTGTTTTAGAAGAAAAACAGTAGCTGGTTTAAGAATTAAATTGGAAATTATTATGGGTTCCCAAAAGCCCATGTTCTCTGTGAGGACAGCAAGTTTTTTTGATGTAAAATGCTGAACTTGTATCCTTGGTTCCGATTTAGTGACAGTTATATATTTTGCCATGGAGTACAGTGTGGTAAATAGATTGACGCCTCCACCCAAAGATGTCTATGGCTTAATCCCAAAAGTTGCAAACCTGTTTCTTTACATTGGAAAAAAAAAGAGGGTTTTTTTTTTTTTTGTAGACTTAAAAACATCTTCATATTGAACACTGTAATCACAGGAGCTCTTATAAAGGGGAGGCAGATGGGTCAATTCAAAGAAATGACATGGAAAGAAGTTTAGGTCGGATAGTGGAAGAAGTATATATCTGAAGATGTTAAACTTTTGCCCTTGAAGATGAAACAAAAGGCCGTGGACCAAGGAATGCAAGTGGCTTCTAGTAGCTGGAACAGAATCTTTCCTGGAACCTCCAGAAGGAACATAGACTTGCTGACATCTTGACTCAGGCTTCTGACCATCGGAATTGTAGGTAAGAAATCTGTGTTGTTTCAGGGAACTAAGTTTGAGGCAGTTTGTTATGGCAGCAGTAGAAAAATGATACACATGACTGTCCTTGGTAAACATCCAACACAGAACATGTCCTGTCCCTTATTTCGGTCACCTTCACACAAAATGAAAGGTAATATTTACTAAGGATTGAATATGCAAAAATGTACATAACTGCATGCTAAATTAGTACAATTATACAGTTATGTATAATTAATTACATATTTATATCAGTGTGGTATATCTAATTATTTGATATATAATTCTATATTAAATGTAAATAAACATTTGATTCAAATAGAAACAAATAGAGTCATAGTATCAGCTGCATTTGGGAACTCATACCGTGTCACTTATATGTAAGTTCAAAACAACCCATGAGGCACCATTTATACTGATGAGAGATAATTTAGCTTTCATATTTCCATTTTAAAACTCTTATTCGGTTCCTAACCATGAGTTTCAACAACAAAGAACATACACGAGATACTGACATAACTAGCCAAACTATTTCTGAATTGGCCAGCTTTTCTCCCAAACTTCCTCAACTGGCCCTCCATTCAGATCCCAGAAGAAGTTCTTCAATCCTCAGTGTCTTGCTTGAGGCCGGGAAAACTGTTCTATCATCAGAATTTCTTCATCATCCCAAACTATCACTCCTTTAGTATTTTCTCGTAATATGCAAAGACACATTTTGAGAGTACCCAAAATACTCTATTAAAGCCAAATTCTTACTAATAAAAAGCTTGTGAATTTAATTTTTTCTTTCTTCTGTACATATGAAATATGCACAGTATTCAGAAACTATTATGTTCTCTTGGTGGCAGACTAATTTGTGCTCTTTGGGGCAATAAATGCTACTGGGTGGAGTGTTAGTAACATCAAGAAACAAAACCGTGCTTATTTTAGCAAAAGATTGTGCTGTACTAGATCTTTTGTTTGACTCAGTTACCTTAAGAAAAAGCTAAGTCTTTGCTTATGTACACTTGTGGACTCCAAATACATCCCTAGCCAGACCCGAGGACCAGGAAATTTCAGACACTTTTCTCTGCCTTCTCCTGATGCGGAAAATCTATTCTTAAGCAAGTGTGATGCAATTTTTTTTTTTTTTTTGGTAGCTTGAAGAATACTTTCCTGAATAAGAACATTTGCGAGTCAGTTTTTGTGATTTAAAAATGCACATACTCAAAGAAATTGCCTATTAATCTGGAGTAATCTTGAAGTCAGGTCTCAGCTTTCAATAGCACCGATACCTCTACCACCAGCATCTCAATGTTTTATTTTTGCTTTTCCGTGTAATCTATTTCTGGTTCTTCCATATGTGGATTAGTCTTCATGTTATAGCCTGCGCCCCCTGGGTGTGAGTTCTTAGCATCCAACAGCTTTTTGTCAATCTGGAATTTTCTAAAGTTATGTATAAATCATCCTGGAGCCTTTCCCAGAAAGGTACAGATCCAATTTATGAAGATGGAGAGTATCTGCTTTCTGAAATGGGTGCAGCTTTTGCTGAAATAAAATTGTCCACCAGATTCTCCTGTGTGGCTTGTTAATCTCTTACAATGTGTATGTAATGGAAGAAAACAGTGAAAAAGGAAAGTTTTGATCAGAATTAAGACATATAAAGAAGGAGTTAAGCTGTGTGATGCCAGATATGACACCCTGTGAGTAGAGGGTCTTGATTTTCTAAGGAATAGCACGGGGACACTCAGAATGTAGTGCAGGGATTCAAAAAAATAAATAAAGTTATTCTGTGGAGGATGGAGAAGGCCCACACTTCTCACATTCACTTAGTCACACTGCAAATATTGTGAGTTTTAATACACCATGATCCCCAAAACTTATGGAAATAAAGTACAATAACAGCTAAATTATCGAACTTAATAGTGAAGAAAAGCTTTTCCACAAGCTGTCATTGAGAACTGGATCAGTATACTTGTGGAAACTAACAGGGCTGTGTCAGAAAGGTCAGTTCAGCCAGCAGAGAGAGAATCTATAGCTGCCCGTTGCTGGAGCAGCCGATTAAAGCAACAAGCCAACAAGGAAACAGTTGTGTCTTGGATCACGTACTGCTGTGGTATGAACAAAAGGCTAAAACCAAAGAAAACACAAATTCTCCCTTTCCATTCCCCTGGCGAATGAGAACAGCTGTGGAGGGCGAGGCGCATCTGGGCAGATGTGAAGTATTCTCACTGTTGAAGGAGTTTCTACAAAAAATCAGGCAGGTTTTGGGACTCAAGTTGGAGCCAGAGGTCAGGGGAGGGCTGGCAGTGGAAAAGTTTCTTCAAAATATCCTGCCATACCATCATGATAGAGACCTTGGTAGTGATAGCTAGATGAGACCTTTGCCATGGCCTCAGGCCTCAGAAAGAAGGCTCCGTGACTCAGAATATAAATCTGACAGCCAGGAAGACCTCAGTCCTTGACTGTAAGCCCTTTCAGAGATGCCAAGGTGGTGGTTATGCACTCTGATCACCTGTGTTCAGGCGTGAAAGATCACACCCAGGTGTTTCACTAGGAGTCAGAATCCTTCAGTAGCAGGCATCACAGCAACCCAGTTTAAGTTGCCTCTTTGACTTGCAATAAAAACAAATCATAAAAAGTAACCAATATATTTTAATTTCATTCCTCTGATTTAGCCTGGGAGTAGTCTTTTTATTAAGAACATTTGATACTTCAAAGAATTATAAACCACATAGCCTGGGCAGAGATACCTCCTAATGACAAGTACTACTGGGGAAAAAAAAGAAACATTGAACACAAAAATGTTTCCTATGTTTATATTTGGAGTATCTTGTAAGTATTGCTTACAGAATTTCAAGCTTTTTGTGTTCTCCACTAAAATGGATCTTTTTGTTACATTTATTATTACTGAAGCTGCTTCCTTATTTTAGGCACCAGTAGAGGCAATATGCTAAATGTTCACTAGGATGTACTCAGAAAAAGAACATTAAATAATAAATGAATATCCATATTGTAGATGTCTGCCTACGTGTCATTCAGAATATTGTCCTTCGAGCAGGGTATTCAAGGACAGAGGTTTATTAGTTTATGCCGCAAACTGTAAAGATAAAAACTGACAGAAACCCAAGTTTCTCAGAGGACTTTTTTTCTCCATACTGACTGTTGATTTTGGCTGTTGCTTAGCTCCGAGGATTCCGTTTAAATTATGGCAGTAAAAATAGCATATCCAAGGATTCTTTCACATTCTATGGATCACAAAAACCCACTTTAGATGAAATTCTAGAAGAAAAACATGTAGAAAATTTGACAATTGCTGAAGAAGGTATATTATGGATGGAACAAAGTTCATAGGTTTGATTGGTATATTGATCTTTGAAATGATCACTCGTGTGCATAGGGAATTTTAGGAGTAAAAGCAAGTGTGATATAACTCTTCTCATTTAATTGTAAGCTTAATGTGGTCGTGGTAAATTTCAGAACAGTTCTGCTGTGCAATCTCGAGGCATGTGCCACTTAAAATATCCAGTGTTCTGAAGGATTAGTATCAGTGGTCTTGGCCACACTGAATCAGATACGCATCTCGATGACTTGCGCCCCCTCCCCTGGCCCTCAGAAGAGGACCTCTGATTGTGTTATGACCCCAGGATCTGCTGAGATGTGTGACATAACAAGTCGTGCAAGTCCTGCATTTTGTGGCTTTGCAGGTTTGCCATTTACTCCCTTGCCCTCGGGTATCATTTTTCAGGACAATCATCCAAAAATGGGAAGCACATGAAGAATCACTCTTCTCTTAAATCTGAAAATCTATAAATCTGAAAATCAGATTTCCAAACCTGTCAGAAGTGTGTGTGAAATAAGAAAGCCTATTTTCTGTGCGAAAGTTCGAGGGTCTCCTGTAGGAGTAAGCAATGTTCTTGACTACCTAGAGGTCGTTTCTGTTTGCCTTTATCTTATTTGACAGGTAAAGCTTCTTGGAATTTCTACCCACAAAGGGCATTTCTATATATTTTTGGATTTTCTCTGCTTTTTTTTCACTTTGAGATGAAAAGTTTTAAATGCCACACAACAGTGGAAAACAGTCAAGGAGCTGTTTCCTGCATTCACACTTGCTTTTTAACAGCTGGTAGACAGAGAGTTTGGACTCTCGTGGCCCATTAGAATTGTTTAGCAAGTTTTAAAAAACGCACATTTATGGTTCGCTTTACTCTAGATTCTCTAGGGGTAGGGCTGTGGGCATCAGGTGTTTTAAAATCTCCCCAGGCGACTGTAACATGCAGGAATCGCTGGTTTTAAGACAAATATTTTCCAAAATCAAGTTTCTCTTCTGTATCATAAATATGTTGGATTGAATTATGGCTTTCATTTAGGCAGAAGGATAGGAGGGTATGCAAATCTTAATCATTCTTCGGACAAAATCTTTGTGGAAATTAGTAAAGACCAGCAAATGAGAAAAGGAAGGGCTGTTGATTCAAGCCTGCCATAGCAAGGAGTTGGCCATGATCGCCTGCATTTGACAGAGCAGAGGACTAGAGTTTTAATAGTGGAAAAAGAAAAGGCTTCAAATGGGGCTGACTGGGAGTGCTGGCCCAGGGGGGCTGTGGGCAGACTAAGAGAAGCAAGGAATCCCGTGAGATTGGTCAGGGGCGTAGATTTGTCTGTGATTGGTACCACATTGGACAATGAGAAAAAGTTAGGAAAACTATCACTTTTTAATCAAGTCTTGGCTATTTGGGGATGATTATTATAGAAGATCAAGTGTTCAGATAGATTATTATTGTAAATAATAATCTGTCTTCCTACCAGTTATAAGTCAGACTTCTGTCTTTATACATGGTCTGGCCTTTGTCCATTTATAACTTCAGTTGATTATGTTTCTAGTAAACAGTCCTGTCACCTAAACATGAAAATAAAATGATGGCTTAAACGTGAAATTATGTAATAGTAGGATCTATTCCTTAATTCAGAGGTCATCAATTAATCACCTATATTCTCTCAGTCCTGGGGGAAGTGAGCTTGCCTGTGTCTACCTGCTGAGTGTTCAGAGCCTGCTTTTCTGTGACTTCCTTGCTTCTAAGCATTGTGTCAGCATCTCTGAAACATGTTCTCCGTTCGCTCACAAGCGGTCATTTTGAATCAGCTTTCTTCACTTTCCATCTTATGTAAACACAGCTATTAATGTCATCCTATTATGGAAATTTTGCAAATGATGGAGGTTGTACTTGGGATAATCTTAGCAAAAATGAGTAAGAAACAAATTATATCTGTAAAATTCACTACCTATCACTACCCCTCAAAATCCTTAATCGATCATCTTCTAAAACTCTGGTTGGTTACATGTCGCAAAGTGAGTTCCCCATATTTGCCCTTCCATTAACTCTCCTATCTGCTTCTTGGCACCCCAGAGTTGCTCTGTCACCAAACCAGGAGCATTCTCTTTCCCTGCTACCGCAGAAGGAAACTCAGCATATTTCTTATAGCATAGTGCAACTTATCTACGCCAGGCTCAAAGAATCTTACTTTCTCAACCAAAAAGGTTCATTAAGATATTTCCTGCAAACTAAATTTAATGGCATATTAGAAGAATCATATACCACAACTAAGTAGGATATATCCCTTGAATACAAGGATTATTCAGCACATGTAAATTAATAAGTAGGAAAAACACATTAATAAAATAAAAATACAAATTTTATCATTGCAATTACACAAAAATGCATTTGATGAAGTTCGGTATCCTTTCATAATGAAAACTCGACAATCAGTTGTACACTGTAGGTCAATATTATAAAGCCCATAGTTAGAAAGTCCATAGCTAATATAATAACAGACAAAAACGTAAACCTTCTTTAAGATCAGGAACAAGATCAGCATCCTTGCCCTATTCAATATAGTACTGGAAGTCCTAAATAGGGAAATTAGGTAAGAAAAATAAATAAGAGTTCTTTAAAATAGAAAAAAAGAATAAATAAATTTGCAATAGGTTGTAGATCACATGATCTCATTTATAGAAAACTCAATATTTAGATTTCACACACATACACACACACACACACACACAATCTGTTAGAAGTCATAAGCGAATTTGGAACAATTGCCCTGGAACAGGACAGAGAGCAGCAAAATAAGTTCACATATTCATAGCCAATTTTATAGCCATGAAAAAGTTCCACCTGACTTTATCCACAGATTTTTGCAGTAGAGTTACATGTGTGTATGTCTGGTCCCATTTGGCCAGTGAGCTTCTAAAAATGGGTACATGCTCTTTTTATCCCTATACCAACCATAAAAATTTGTATAGATTAAGCAGTTACATACTACAGAATAAGTACATTGAGAAAATTTTATCCTTCCGTATTTCAAGGTTGTTAGTATTATAGCCAAATTACCAGATTTGTTCCCAAAAAATGCAATTGAAATGATTATTAAATGTCATTTTCTCTTAAAAGTCATGACACTCAGAGGAAAGAGTTGCTTGGGATAACCAAATCTTTAATACATGAGAAGTGTCCTATGTCTGGAAAATAGCTCAAAAATCATTAAAAAATTAAAAAAAAGACTGCATGACAATTTAGATACCAAAACTTACTGAATAACAAGAGCCAATTTGATTTTTTTTTTCTTTAAAAAGAATCCTTAGCGACTGTTGCACCAGTCTGTCTTCCATGCCGGTTTTCCAGCCTCTTCTGGAGAATTTTGCTGATGGTGGACTAGGACTCCGACTGACTGGCCAGTTTTTCCCTTGTGATACACACACCTGTGTTAATTTAGAGCTTCTCCCAGCATGTCAGCTTTTGAGGATACACACCTGCATTTTGGTAATTTATGCAAAACCAAAACCTGTGGGCTCCCCAAACTATCCATTTTCAAGTTGCATAAGTTTCATGCTCTCATTTAAAATAAGCAAAGTAAAGGAACCAACAAACTTGAACAGCAAAGCTAAATATGTTTTCACACTGGGTACTTTCCATTCATTTCGCTTCTGTTTGTTAATTTCGTTGGCATTTTCATAACTGAATACCAAAAATAAAAATGAAGATAAAAACAAATTATATACTCATCCTAAATGTATATCAACGTTCGTTATAAGCACACCGACATTGGTTATAAAACATATTTTACGAAAAATGAAGTGTTTTACACACAAAATCAGGCTGATACTTCTATTACCAGGTGAAGGAACAAGTTAGAAATCTTCAACAAGGCACACTACATGGTGTCATTTCATGTAGATCATTGCCTCCCGCTTTTTACAAATGTATACAAGCACACTCACATAAACAGTGAGATAGCAATATATTTAACTCTGCTGTGGATTCATTGCCATCAAATAAAAATGAAATATTATGTCTTTTCAGCAAGTACAATTGGTTAATTATTGAATATCTTTACACATTTAACGACGAGAGTCAGAAATGTCAATCGGTGGAATGACCATGTAGGTAAGAAATACATGTATTTTTGCGCACTTATTATAATTTCTTCCTTACTTCTTAGCAATTATTTTTCAAAGCACTAAGAAGGTTACCACAGAGAAGAAAGCAGCTAATGAATTAAAACCGGGGTCTTATGAGCCCATCATGAGGTGAAAGAGTAGGGAACTGCCCAGAGGGAACAACTGCAGCTTCCACCTCTCCCCAGGAGGGAAGGCACCTTGTGTTTTGTGGCTGGAATTGTACCCTCTCAGTGGCAGCAAGGAGAGAGCTTACCATTAGTTGCAGTTGGTAGCTTCTGAAATGGTCTCCAAGAATCCTGCTTCTTTTGAAATACAGTCTGTGCGATCAACCCTGCTCCCATGAAAGTCAGCTGGATCTACGTAACTGCTTCTGACAACCAGAGGTCAGGACAAGTGAGGAGAGGTCACTTCTACGACTAAGTTAGAAGACCGAGGCTCCCACCTGGGGCGCCGATCTCTCAATCACTTGTCCGGAGGATGGCCGTGTGCCCAGCCTTGTGGAGAGGTGATATGCTTTAAGGGGCTGAGACCAGGAACTAAAAATTTAGTGGTGACGAAGGCCAGAACAATCTAGGTCCTTATGGTGCTGTCTATCACTGTTACTCACTAGAGAAGAGTACAGATTCTTTGTCAGGCAGACCTGGGTCTTCATTCTATTTTTGATGAATATTATCATGATTTGGGTCAAATTTCGTAATCTTTCTGAACTTTAGTTTTTCTATAAAATGGTGACAATAAAAGTCCTTCTCCCATGAAACTGTGAAGTTCTTTGTAAGAGATCATGGTAAGCATTTAAGAAAATATAAATGCTTTTTATAGTCTTCTCCATTTTATCTGTATCACCATCAGCATTATGGTGGGGAAAACAAGAAACACTTTTGTCTAGTTCTTAATTTCTAGAAAGAAGCCTTGTGACCGAGGACATTATATGCCACTCTTCTGTTAATTTTCCCCATCTTTGGAGAATTGAAAGCATTTATTCTAAATTGAAACCCAACATAGTATACAAAATTCCTGGATTAGAGAAACTGATAATGTTTTTGTAGTAGAAAGAGCAGCCAGAAGAGCATCTGACCTGACTTAGTTCCCCACACTCAAGTCCCAGCGGGCAATATGATGATGGCAGAGTGTTAGCCATGTGTGAGGCAGGTCGCATCACAGGGAGGCAGCTTCCATTAAGGTATTCTGGTTGCTGGCACAGACCGTCTTCTTGGAAGGGAAGGGACTGGGTGGGGGGGGGCATTACCTCGAGGGGTTGGGGATGAGAACTACAAAAGGCAGTTCGGCTATTTAGTTTGTAGGCAGACAGTCAGTGAGGGACTGAAAGGCCTAAGAGTCGGATGGTTAGAAAGAAAAGAGCACATACACTGAGTAAGAGCTAATTCAAGCCATGTAACTAGTTAACCTTAGAGATGAAAGAGCAAAGACAGGAAAAAAGGATGAAGTGTTAAGAAAATAATGCTAAGTCTTAGGAAAGAAAATTTTGAGGTGGGATATGCTAAGTTAGTTACCACGTCTCCTTACTTCCCTCTGACTGAGTTTCAAGGAACTCAGAAATTCAGAGTAACAGGTTTCCTTTGAACTCCGCCAGCTGAGTAATTAATTTTCCTGAAACTCTACCTAAAGCCTAAACCTCAGTTGATTATTCACAACGCACAGAGCCACCCGTGATAGGGGATCACTGGTTAACTAACGGAACCATTGTGCTCTGCTTATCCAGAAAAGACCAAGAAAATGAAAACCTCACTTCTTGAGAATACTCTAAGCTGCCTGGATCCTTTATTTCTTCTGTTTTTCAATAAATAATTCCGCTTTAACCTCCTTTCTTTCGTGATTTCATTCTTTGATATACAGTACTGAAACAATGGGCTCAGTTCCTCCTGTGAAAGCTGTTTCAGAGTCACTCATTACTCTGGAATGGAATGAATTGTCTTTGAGAAAGGGAAAAAGAAGCCCCTATACTTATTACCCTGATATACTTCTGGAGAAGTGTGTCTTCAGATCTCTGGACAGTTATGTTGTCTGTTTGCTACTCAAAGATGTGCTCTGCTGAGAAGGCCAAGAACATGTGGGCGTATGGAAAATCCAGGGAAAATTGTCTCCCAACAGTTACCTCTATGAAAATCAAGGGGGAAATTTCACCATCTTGGGTTAGCTCTCCCTTTTTTTCTGCAGAAACTGGTTTTTCCACTGAAGCACGAAAGATCCAGAGAAGGCTCTAGCCAGGATCAGTAAGTGCGGGATTCAGCAGAAGGCTCAGCCAGCTGTCTCGCACTGCGGTGTTGAGTACGATAGCAACTCCCGGTCTCGCATGTGGTGTTTGACTCTTCCATGTCTCTGCTTTCTCATTCCACATTTTAGGCCCTTGTCAGTGAAGAAGCACACTTGTTCTGAGGCTCCCTAAGATAGCCTACCATGTACATTGATCCTAATCAACACGGTTGCGATAAATATAGTTTCATCTTAATTAAGCTTTATTTTTTTTTCAATAAAAAATGTACTTAAAAGGCATGGAAGTATAATTTACATCAGAACAATTTTTATACCAAATTATAAGAATGAGACAGTTTCGTGTGTAACTTAAAAAAGTTTATTTACTTATGCTTTCTCCACTAACATTTATGAATCATTGATTTTGAAAAGCAATTTTTCACTCATTAGTCCTCATAGTAATGTTCAAATCCATGCTGCTTTCTCAACTGCAGTGATATCTTTCTGAGTCTTTTGGTTCTGCAGGGTCTATTATTAAAAAAAAAAATAACAAAGTGACCTATACTTTTGGGGGAGACAGAAAGAATTCTTTAAGCAAGTGGTAGTTAATATGAAACGAGAAAAAAAAGACAGAGTTGCCTGAGCTGGTGTGGGCAGATTGGGGAAAAGTGTCGAAGAACAAAAAGAGAGTGGAAGAACACGGTCTGAGTTGGGAAGGGAATTGAAAAACGATGTGAATTTGAAAAAGACCAATATATCAGAGCTTCCCAGAAAGAGAGAAATAGGACATCAAGATGTGGCCACAGGAAGGAGCAGGAGCAGAATCCTCCAATCCTCGCAGTTCAGAGATCTTTATTTTAAGGAGTGTTACAGTGTCCTGAGGAAGACACTGAAATTATCACATAACAAATTGTAGAACAAGATGTACCAAGGAAATGAATGGCTAAAGAAGTTGTGGTTTTTCTACACAATGGAGTATTACACTGCCATAAAAAAGAGTAAACTAGAGACATTTGTATGTAAATGGATGCACCTTGAGAACATACTCTTAAGTGAAATAAATCAGACACTCATGAGTACACATCGAGTTGTCTCTCTGATATGAGAAAATGTAAGTGTGAATAAGGACAAAGAGGTGTAACAGATATTGTATAAAAGTAAGGTAATATTCAAAAGAGAGGAGAATGAGAAAGAGAGAAGGGGGAGAAGCAGGAAAGGAAAAAAGGAAATAAATGGGAAAGGGAAATCATGGAAAAATATGAATAAACCTGCTGTAAATAGGAAAGGAAGGAACAGAAGGAGGGGAGGGGAAGAGGAGGGAAAACCAAGATACATCATGTACAGGTACAAAATAACTGTGATAAATGTGATCATTATGTATACAATGTACCAATACATGTTCTTGGTTAAAATAAAGAAAGAAAGAAAGAAAGAAAGAAAAAAAAGATGTAGCAAGGAGTCCAATTATCAGACTACAGGAGTTATTCAGGCAGGACAGTAAAATGACCTGGAACAGAAGGTGGCATTTGAAACAGAAGAAAGCAAGTAGATCCAGATATATTTAGGATGAAGGACTATATTCATTTTTATTTGCCAAAGTGAATCTTGAATCTTACACACTTAGGAAGCAGCAGTAAACGTTCACCAACCGTGCTGAACTCATCACCCATGGAGTGTTTTTTTGGCTTACCTAGCTATACGCTTCTTTAGAAAGTTAAGAAGAGGCTGCACAGACAGTTATTTCCTGAGTAAAAAGTGAGCTCAAAGCTAAATCACACAAAGCAGGTAACTAATTAAGAAACAATTGCTTAGACAACTGTTGTAAATCTTCACTATTCCTCGGTAACAGTCGAATGTGGAAGGCAGAGTATTTATTTTGGTATATATAATGTTTCCTGCGGTGAAAACAGTAAAATGTATCTGCAAGTCGTAAAGTTGGATCTCATTCAGTACTAGAAGAGAGACCATTTCAACAATGCAAATGATATCCATATGACTCCTCCATCATCTGACAGCTGTTGGAGAAGGGCCTAAGACTTTCTTTCTACGCACTGAGTCCAATTAAGTTGTAAAATCCTGACATATGAAATTGGTTTGTGGCCCACATTTTTGAAGAGTTTTAAATAATTACACACTCCTGCTGGCGAAGTTCAGTTTTTAAAGACATTTGAGTTACTTAATTGAGGGGTATTTATCATTGCACTTAGATTTCCTACTAGGAGTGATGTGGCTGTGATAAATTCATTACAAATTGATTTTGTGAAGACTATCTCCAACACTTCCTCAAAATCTCTAGGGATTCTGTGTCTGTAGTTTGAGGCTGTGACCAGTAGATGGAGTTTGTGATAATAAGATTTTGCTAAGAAAATATTGTGGGGTGATTTATTTACATTTTATAGTCAAAAACTCCTTAGTGAGTCCTTTCTGTGTATCCAGGATTATGATAGGCATTGGAAGCTCAAGAAGTTAATTAAACAGAGTTTTCTCACATACATAAAGGTATTTTTGAGAAGCATAAGAGTCACGAGACTAAACTAGAAGCAAGTATCAGGTACAGCAGTGGCACAGAGAAGAAATGGTCACTTATCTGAGGAGTAAATTATGTAAACCTCTCATTTGATGTGCATATTAAAAGTACAGTAGTAGATATTCAACATGTATGGAAAGGAGTAGGTATGCATCCAAGACCAGGGACCAGTGTAGCCAAAAGCACATTTTGAACTAGTGTATGCTTCAAGTTGAAAAATGCAGTTTTGAAGGGTTATAAGGTCAGAAAAATATTCAGCAATATTTAGTGTTAGATGTAAACAAAGACAAAATTAAGAAAGACTAAGCCTATACAGTGAAAATATAGACATTGTTAAAGGGGCATGAACTTAAATGTATTTAAACACTGTGGGATGGATATAACATGAGAATGTGAGGAGGTAAGCAATAGGAAACTACTAAATTCTCTGTTGGAATGGGTGAACATATTCAAATTGACGTTAATAAAACACAGAAAAGTGCAATGCCAAGTAAAATAGATCTGAAGAATAAACCGAGTAAAAGTATTAAACTCCTATATACATTAAGAACAAAGATAATTCAATACATAATTCAAGAAAGAGACATGGCATGATCAGAATTAAAACAGTAACTCTGGCTGTAGAGTAAGAAAAGAGAGGCATGATATATCTATGGAGGAGAGACCATATGCCATACGCCCTATAAAACTACTAGAATAATCTTTTTAAAATTTAATCCATATCAAAATAGAATACTGTAATAATTTAGAAAGGATAATGTAACATACTAGACTGAAACCAATGGGGATGACAATAAATAGTCATTGTCAAGAGCTATTTAAGTGCAGATTAAGAATTTGGAGATGATATGGTCAGATGTAGTGGTGGGAAGAGGGTTAAAGATAGCTTCCTGTTCTATGATTTTTATAGTCAGATATAGTACTGTTTGCTTAAATGGAAGAGTATTGGATTAGAATTTTGAGAAGAGAAAATATCACCAGAGTTTAGGTGGTTTAAATTAACACCTCTTATACTCACATGGAAGTTTTAAAGTCAAATTTTGATTAACTCCTTTTCTGAGATCTCTAAAAGTTGAGGTGTTGGAAGCCACCAAAGTAGAGCTGCATTCTGTAGATATCTACTGTCTCTACAACATTGAATGTAAGTATGTGGGATACAAAAGACAGGACCAAATAGAGTGTGCTGTGGTTAAAGTTTCCTTTCAAAATTTTTGTTGAGATTTAACTGCAGTTACTTATGATAGTATTAAGTCGTAGGGCTTTTAAGAGAGGGCTAGTTCATTAGGCTTCTAACCCCATGAATTCTTGCCATTATCTCAGAAATGAAAAAGTTATCATAAGAGTGGCTTTCTCATAAAAGTTGAATTTCGACTTCCTCTGGTGCTGTCCGGCTCTACCCAACCATCTGTGCTGTCTGGCCCTATGAGGCTCTCTACACGTCACGAAACCAGCAAGAAACCCTTGGGCAGACATTGGCACCTTGAGAGTAGACCTCCCAGCCTCAAGAACTGCAGAAAAAAACATATTATCTTTATAAATTAGCTGCTTTGTGTTATAGCAACATAAAACAGACTAAGACAAGGAATTTAAATTTGGAGTAAGTGGCACAGATTAGTTGAATCCGTGATAGTGTATGAGTCTTTCAGAGGCTGTCGGAGTGAGACCACAGGTGAGGTTAGAACAGAACCTTAAGTAACAACCAACTAACAATCAGATCAGGCAAGGAGGAACTGGTACAGAAACAAAGAAAGTCAGCGCTTTGAAATGGCGGGAACCAAGGGTCCTGAGGAACTGGGGAGACTATGGGGCAGTAGTTTCTACCGAAGAGTATTCATAGTGTCAAATGTTTCTGAGTGCAAGTTAAACAGAGACTGACAACTGCTCATCATGCTTAAGAGTGGGAGAATCATGGATGATCACAGCAGCTTTAATTTTTTAAGGGAAGTAAGCCAGACTGTAAAGCAAAACTGAGTGGCAGGTATGAAGAATAAGATGACAAACATAAACATCTCATGCAAGAGTTCAGATGGCAGGCAAAGTAAGGACAGGAAAAGGAAAGAGTATTAACAGAAGACTTTGAAAAGATGGCATTAGCACTAATGACAGGAGATTAATAATGAATAAAGACTAATAATATGTCAAGACCTAAATCCAGTTCTTGGATTATTTTAAATTAAAAAAAAAAAACAAAAAAAAACTCCTCTTGCTTCTCTTAGGTAATAACTATTGCTAACTATTTAATTTGAAATTCCCTTAATTTCAAAGCCACTTTTATGAAGACTCTTATCACCATTCTAGGACTAAAACAAGTTCAAATAAGTTAGTGGGAGTAGGAGAGTTTTAAAACACTGTGTGATCGATATGCGTACAGAAGTACACAGAAGAATATTGTCAAAGGTTAGTGTTTTAAATCAACCCTGATTGTATGCAGTTGATGATTAGAAAGTCAAATTGTAATTCAAATCCTTATGGACTTGAAAATTCTTAATTATTGTTGCTGTTTTATCCTTAACTAAATTCTATCCTATTCGAGCACAGTGGAGCCTTAAGTCTCCTTGTGGAATGCATGTAACACTCACAATTCATTATAAAGAATTTATGAACATCCAAGCCCATTTGATTTGATTTTGTCTCTGGAGCATGTTTGCTAATGCACAAATATTATTCATTAATGGGCTAAGGAGTGTTCTCTAAAGCTGAGCTGTGGAATTACCTTAAGTTTAGCAAAACAGTCATCACTCTTCTCAGGCAAAGAATGTTGATCAGGAAAGTCCCCAGAAAAACAAGGTGGAGCTCCAATAAACAAAGCACACATTACTGCTTTGTTAATGTGGACGGGGAAATGATTAAATCTACATCTTTTTCCCTTAATATGTCTGTGAAAGCATATCTCTAGTGGGAATAATGGGGATATTGAGAAGTGTGTATACAGGCTGGATAACTTTTAAATCCCTGTTTTGTTTTTCTGAAAAAAAAAAAGAAAGAAAGAAAGGAAAAAAATTGCTTCAAACTCCAGCAGTATGAACTCTGATTTGTCATACTACTTAGCAGTTACAAAACAACCACAGCATTCTTACTTTATATGTAACAAGATAAAATATATTTCTCCTGTAAGAGAGACCCAGATGTTGCCAATTCAGGGCTGACATAGCAGCCTTTTGTCACCTGTGAAACAAAATCCTCCTTTATTAGTGTTCTGGCAGCCTGAGAATGTTGTCTCACTAGTAACTCAAAACAGTTTTTTGCTCCAACCATCACATTTGTATTGCAAATAGCCAAAAGGAGAAAGAGAGAGAAGGCATATATATATATAGAGAGAGAAGTATATATATATGTATACTTCTCCTTCTAAATAAAGTTTATTGAAAAATCACATAATAGAAAAACATTCTCAAATAATAACATATAAGTTGATGAATTCAAACGACTTGAAGACAATCATATAACCATTACCCAGATCAAAATATTGAACATTGTAGGCACTCTCAGATGATTTCCTCAATTTCCTTACTCTCACTATCCCTCCTCAAAGGTTACGAGTTTTAACACCACGTAGTAATTTTGCCTGCTTCTGAAACTTACAAATGTACATTTCTTCATATCTACTTTGTTTCTTTTCTCAAAACTATGTTTGTGACATGTACTAATTTTTACTCCTAGAATTTTTTTGTCCTTTGATATATACCCTTATAATGTAGGGCTATGGGACTAGAAGTGTGGTTTAATGGTGAGCTCTTGTCTAGCTTGCACAAGGAGTCCTACAACCACCTCTGAAAACAAAAAAAAATTATAGCAAAACTTATCAATCAATTCTACTTTTTACCAACAATGGATAGTTGTTACAGTTAGTGCTATTCATGAACATTCTTTTATTTTTTGTTCACGAATATATATATGCATATCTTGTAAATATATACCTAAGCAGAAGAAGATCTGATATAATTGGTACCTAGGACCAGTTTTAGTAGATATTATTAAAGAGTTGTAAAGTTGCCATAGCAAATGGCATTACTTCTACAAGCATGCACACGTTTCAGGTTTTCCACAGGCTCAGAAAGCCATATCTTCATGTCTTTTTAATTTTTATCCATTCTTGGAAGGTATTGCATTTTGGTTGAATTCATATTTTTGATGACTAAGAATGATCTCTTCTTCGTATATTTAACATTCATGTGAATATCTTCTTTCAAGACATGTCTGTTGAAGTTTTCATAATTTTTTTTGGTAGTCAATGCTTTCCTTTAGACGTGTAAAAGTTACTTAAATATATTGGATCTGAGACCACTGTGTCACATATGTATTGAATACATAAACTTGAATGTTGTGGCTTATATTTTCATTCTCTTAATTTTATCTTTTAGAAGACTAAGTTCTCAGGTTTAGTAAAGTTTACTTTATCAGTATCTTCCAATATAGGTAGTATATTTTATATCTTATTTAAGAAACATCCTGTACAAAAATATTATTCTGTTTATGTCTGTATAGATGATAATTATTTTGCCATTTATATTTAGATCTACCATCATTTTGGAACTTATTTTATTTACACTATGGGTTAGAGATGAGGGTTAAATTTTCTTCCATATGGAAATCCTCATACCTGCGCATCATTTATTGATGTCATTTTTTTCTACCTATGCACGATCTAGTTACTTCCCAAGGGAGCTGCTTATTAACATCATCACACTGATTACCAAAATCCACTCAATTAATATATGCAAATGTTTATTTCTGTGTTCTGTATGCTATTTCATTGGTTTGTATAATTATTTTATTCTATACCATACTGTTTTGATAACCATAGCTTTGTAATCAATTCTGAGATCAGCAAATGTGAAACCTCCAATTTTGTTCTTTGCAAGACCGTTTCTGTTCTTCAGAGTCCCTTGAGAGTTCATATAATTTTAGGATTATTTTTTATTTTATTTTACTAAAAATTATTGGGATTTTGGTAGGCATGGCACCAAATTTGCAAAATATATTGAACAGTGTTGACATCTTAAAAATATTAAATCTTTCAATCATTGTATATATTAAGTCTTTCAGTCTTTCAATTAGTGTCTTTAATTTCTTTTAGTAATATTTTGTAGTTTTCAACTTACAAGTATTTTACCGATTAGAATAAGTTTATTCCTAGGTATTTAATGCTTTTTTTAATTTCATTTTTTATTAATGATCCTAAGTATTTAATACTTTTTAATGCACTGTAAATGAAACTATTTCCTTGACTTTTTAAAAATTGTCATTGTTACTTTATAGAAACTGATTTTTAAGTATTGATATTGAATTATGCATTTAAAATTTTATTTAGTTTTGTTGCTAACACTTCTAGTACAATGCTAAATATAAACTGTGTGAGTAGGCATCTTTCTCTTTTTCTGATTTCAGAGAAAAGCATTCAATCTTTTCTCTAAGGTTTGATTTTAACTGTTGGCATTTTGGATCTTGGCTTTACTATAGTAGGTTAGTATTAGGTGTGTTGAATTTTGTCAGGAGCAATTTCTGCATCAGTTGGGATCGTTTTGTGGGTTAGTCCCCCTTTTTATTAGTGTGGTGTATTAGACTGATCAATTTCTCTAATTTAGACCATCTTTTCATTCAAGGAATATGTTTTTAATATGATTTTCAATTTTATTTGCTAATATTTTATTGTGAATTTTCACATCAATATTTATAAAAGATAATAGGATCAATTTTTGCTACTTTTAGTTTGTTGATTTCATCTAATGAATTTTTTTGCAATTAGGTTGTATATTTCAGTTTCAGAATATCTACTTCTTTATTTTTCATAATTTCTATCTGATTGTTAATATTCTCATTTTTCTTGTATCATGTTCTTGATTTCTCAGTTTTTTGTGTTTTTCTTCAACTCACGATATATGAAACAAATGCTTTTAATATTTTCTAGTCAGCTTGATGCGTGTGTATTTTGAGAGATGTTTCAGTAGATTTATATTTATTTTCTTCCTTCATTTGGGTTATGGCTTTTGTCTCCCGCAGCTGAGTTCTCTGTTGACAGTAGCTGAGAAGCACCACCAAATCCCTTTGAAAATTGTGTGTGAATATTTTCACTCAAAGAGATCACATTAACCAACTTCTATTTCAGACTCCAGAACTCTTCTGCTATTGACTGCTCAATTTTTCTGACACTGCATTCCTATATATGGAAATACTGTTGATTCCAGGACCCACTGCATTTTAGTCATCCATCAGGCATCCTAGTTTTCAGTAGTGTCATTCCTGGATACAATACAAATAAACAGTCCCATTTCTGTGTCCTCTCTGTGGCTATCCTAATACAGGGACTAGGTCTAGCTTCAGCTGTTTGATCTTTCATCTTTCCTTAATCTATTTATTTCCTATGTTATTTTCTACTCTGGCCCATTTTGTTTTCTGAAACAATACCACAGTATATATGCTATATACCCAAGTACTTTAATCACTTATCACTAATTATCCATGAAAATCTATTTTCCATTCTGAAACTTTACTTACTAATCTTCATGAGATGATACGTGAAATACTTACTTAAAGATTCTATCACAATTTAATCACTGTTAGTAAAAGACAAACAATAAATTAATTATAATGTGGCCAAAACAATAAAGAAATCAAATTTCAGATTTAGTTCAATATTATTTCTTTTGACCTGTCTCTATCAGTTCCTTGTACTTCCTCATTTGAATTCAGTTTCCAGATATCTGAATGAAGGGACTACTGAACATTGTGAATTAAGCATGCAGATAATTGGACACACAGCTAACCACTTTTGCTATTGATGGTGTAAGCAGCCAATCATGCTGGTAATTGGATACATGTAAGTGCAATTAGGCAATTATGAATGTAATATTTTACACAATGCACTTTTCTAGACATGTATAATTGTACTCACAAGTGTTATGATGCTATGCAAATTCACTCCTGTCCTAAAAATTAAAGCAAGGAATAGAAAAGACTATGTTACGTAAAACCTAGATTTCACTTTGGGATACAGGTAGAAGTAATAAGGTTATAGATTATTAGGCAGTATTTGAAAGTGATCTGAGACTGGTTATACAGAAAGATGAATGATGTATCTGTATCTATAGCCATAAATACAGATATAGACGGACATCGTCCCTCAACCAGGAGACCGATGATAACAAAATTAATAAAGCGAGTAACTTAGAACCCAGAACTTCGTATCTGTGATGATTTTTTTCTATTGTAAATTCAGGATCTGACACCCAGCATCATCAGTACCACCGCCTCCCACCTTGCAAATCCTCCTGCCCCCTGCATACACACACACGTGTGTGCATGCACAACTGCCTGACAGATGCATTCTAAGCAATGTCTCTGTGGTATCTCACTGGAAATAATGTGTTTATTTTTTCAGAAGAAGCACATCTTTTAAAGAATCTGAATTATATTTAAAAAAAAGAAGATGCAGATCTATTGTGAAAATAAACTTTTCAAATTATGCTATAAGTGAAATATTGTAACTCCGTTTTGCTTTTCCTCTATATTCTATTTGTTTTGAATTTGTGATCTTTGAAGACCAGAGGGTTGTGTTCTAATATTGTGGCCCTGTCCCTTAATAGCTAATGGGACTTAAGAACAAATTTTCTGTTCATAAACTATCATTTCTTCATTTGTAAAGCACGAATAATGCTGTCTACTTTCAAAGAATTTAAGAGATTAGTGGCAATATATACAAATCTAGCACAAAACCAAGATATAATTGTTGTCTTATAAGTAGCAGTTATTATTCCTATTATTATTTTGTATAATTATTTCTTTTTGATGCTCCCATTTCGATTTTCATCATTAGAAGAGAGTTTCTTCCACAGTATCACTATCCTGTTTTATCATCTCCAAATTCTATCTCTTATGTATTAGAGGAAAATAGATCCTTTTCTAAAATAGTTCTTGGAAATTGACAACTCCTGGTTTTCATTTCTCGGGGTAATTCTGTTCTTTTAACGTGGATAACATCTAGTGACTGGCTTGTAATGCATTAATTTTTTAAAAATTGTGGAATGTCACCTTCTTTAATAGGTTACAAGAGACTTCTGACATCATCTTGCCCCACAGTTTATTTGTGGTTTGCTCACTTTTGTGGTTTAGATCTAGAATGTCCCCTAAAGGGCACGTGTATCTAGAGGCAGCCTTCTGGAAGGTGTTGACTCCTGGGGCTCTCCAGGAAGTGGGGCTTGCTTGGCTGCGGGTCACTGGAGGTGACCCCTGGAGGAGGAGTGTGCTCCAGTTGTTGGCTCCTGTTTCTCACTCAGCTTCTGACAGTCATGAGGTGAGCAACTTTTTCTCAGCTGTGCCTCCCGCCATCTTTTTTTTTTTTTTTTTTTTTTTTTTTCTTAGAGCTTGCCGACCATGGAATGAAACTTTGGAAACTGAGCAAAATTATAGGGACGGTACTAGGGACAAGATATAGTCCTCAAGGACACACACCCCTGATACACTCCCTCAAATGAGTTTCACTTTCTAACAGCTCGTTCAGCTACGACGTTATCAAAGAAAACTGCATTGCTGAGGATAACACACTCATGATACAGTCCAACAGCGGACAGTCAAGCCTTTAGCAATAGCCTTTCGGGGATATTTAGGTCCAAAACATAACACAGAGGTGATGTAGAAGCTGAAATGACTGGAAGGTTCCCAAATAAATGCCTTTATTCATACATAGGACTATCATTTCTCTTTTGGGTTAAAGGTGAGAAAGCACAATTACTAAATATATTTTAAATTAAATTGGACTTTAGTCGTGGAAACATTTGTACTTTTACTTTTTGTCTTTCAAACTCTTTTTGACACTTCCTCATTCATTCATTCATTCATTCATTCATTGTTTTGTGGAAACAGAGAAAAGCACTCTGAGTTCGGGATCTAGAGGGATAACATTTGAGATCTGTGACAAACTCAGGAACATTTTAATTAATTAATTATTTTTCTTTTCTGACCTTTTATTTTCTTTTTTCTAAATTTTATTTTAATGGTACATTTTAGATGTACGTAGTGATAGCATTCATCATAGGGGATTTGTACGTGTACATGACATGTCTTGTTGCTTCTTTTTTTCCCATTCCCCTCCCCTCACCTCCTCCTCCCTCCCTATTTACAAAACCTTCATTTCCAATTTTTCCTTCCATTTCTTATTTCTCTTGTCCCTCTAGGGATATTTTAATTTATGTTAAATAGTACATGCATTATTTTAAATGAAGCATCAAAATGGTCTTTTAAAAAGACGAGGTAAGTAGATTGCATATAACTATGGATGAAAACTATACTTATAAGCCAATTTCAAAAACATTTTCTTTATTTTCAAATAATTCGTCCCAACAGACAGGTGAAGTCAGAGGTTATTTGTGCAGTTACGGGATGATATGTGCAGAAAAAAATATCTTGGGCTCAGAGTTATGAAATGAGGATTTGAGACTCAATTCTGACATTTACTGAATCTTTGGTCTGGGACAAGTCATTTAACTTGAGTCAGAATTTGCTGATTGTAAAACAAGGATAGTGACTCTTGTTCCGGGTGATTGTTGTGGGAAAAAATGACATATATTTCTGTTTTTTCAAAAGGTAAAATACTTTTATTTGACAGGTCCTGTAAGAAAAACTCTATCTAAAAATTATTTTCTTTGGAGGAGGGAGAGACATTATTCCAGGTTGAAGAAAAGTCCATGTAGGTAGGTTCTAAATCCATATAAGGCATATTTTACTTTTCCATTATACAAAATACTTTAGAAAATTTAACCAACGTGGAGAGACAACATAAATCCTATCACTGAAAATAATGTGGTCCTTTATTTTCCTACTGCTAGCCTCATTTGCTATATTTGGGGAGTTTTTGTATAAGTAATCTGTGTATGTATCTATTTCTTCAAAAAGAATATATATATTTATTATATACTGTGTGTTATTTAGCAAAAGTATAATATGCATATACATATAGTTTTATGTGCATATACATATAGAAAATGTTCAGTTTATGCAATCTTTGCAGATATATTTTCAGGAGTGTTCATTGAGTGAATTTATCACTAGTAATGTTTTTTTATATTTTCATTTTTTACTGTTGTACATACTATACCTAAATCATTGCTGTATTTGGCAGATTGTTTTATATTCCCATGGGACTGATTCCTTAAGGGTCGATTACTAGAAAGCTTAGCTTGCTAGGGTGTTTTTTATATTTCACATCTTTAATTTTATTTATTTTCTTTAAATAATGTCTTCCAAAATTCAATCAAGAGAAACAGTGCACTGTAAGAGATATTCTCACTCCTGGAGAACTGTCCTCAGGGTGAGAGTTGAAATGGTATCACTCACCACTGATGTCCCCCACCGTGTCTAATGCAGTAGAGTCTTTCAGAGAGACTCGGCCCTGAATGTCCTGCAGGTTGTTTGTCACTGAAAAGTCTGGTTCATTCCCCAAGCTGGAGAAGATGGTCGTTTCCAATGGCTCTGTAGGAAAATGGTGTCAGGACTGGCCCTATGACATCTGTCATATGAAATAGATCATTTCGAGGCTAGTTGAGCAAACAATAATGCAGGCAGAGCACATCTCCAGATTGGATAAACAGATGGGCTTTTACGGCTGGAAATAATTTGTTCTTGGAAGAAACATCTAACACGGGTGGCTGTCATATTCCGACAGCAGAGTGACATTTGGGATTGGTGTCAGAACAGATCCGGCATGTTTCTGGTAGGTGGAATCCGTGAAGCAAATGAACAGTATTTATTTATTAAGATGGTAAATTTTATAAACTATATCTCACGTCTCACTTACTTAGTTATATTACTTGATTTCAAATATATTACCTTTTATAAGCAGTAAGTTTTGAACTCTCATTGGTGCTAAATCTGATCTTAGTGTATACATTAAACAGTTTTAATCTCAAATGACTGCAATCAGAAACATTTCATTACCTGTGAGCCGAAGTACAAATCTAATGTGGCGTCTTAGTACCCACTTAAGAATGATCTGGGGTCTTAAAATTCTAGATAATCGATGCATTATTATTTATATTTGACTGTATTATGAAAAATCTGAAGTTAGGATCTACATTTCATGCCCTTCATTTGCATCTTCCAAAGTTCATTGCTCAAATTGGAGACAGATTTTCCATAGCTGCTTGCTGGTGTTTGGTTGTTGAGTTACTCCACCGTCTCCAATCCCTGCCAAACTTGTTCTTCACTTAGTACTCAAGAGTGTGTGAATTCTGAAATCTTAGTAACAAATGGATCATTCATCTGATTACTTTTCACCTCACTCAGTATCTATGTTTTGAAGGTCTACATTGTGCTTAACACAGCAAGTGGGCTCAACCCAACAAGCACTGGAAAAGGGGAAGCGAAGCTGTAGGATTAAAATCAGGTGAAAGATAGTAGATGTATGGCATGTGCCAGGAAGTCCGAGAGAGTGCTACCAAAATATGATAGATGCCTCAATTGCATGTGAAAAATGTGTGTGTGTGTTTGTGTGTGAGAGCGACAGAGAAAGAGAGAAAGAGAGAAAGAGAGAGAGAGGTGATTGAGAAGTAAACAACATAAAAACCATTTAGTGAATAAGTTGCACACTGATAGGCCTCAGAGCAGGAGTAATGAACAAGAAACAGTTGCTAGCACTGTAGACGTCACAGCCTAAATCTTCGTATCTGCCCAAACCAGAGGACTGATGCAAGTGAACCGGGCAAGGAATGGTGGGCTAAGGATCAGTTCCCCAAATGCCTGCAATACATACACAACTGACTGATATAATTGATAATGCAAAAATCTTCTAGTCCTCAGAAAACCTAATTGACTTTCAATAAATTCACAGGAAAATCAAACATATTTTATCAAGTATGTACATTATGCCTGATATTTTCTTAATATTATCTTTTAACCATTAAATAGGAATTGAAAACAAGACTGCAGAGTATTGAGTATAATTTCTTACCACATGGATTTACACTAACCCTCTTAAGCCAAAAAAAAGAAAAAGAGAAGGTGCTGAAAATTTTGTCCTAAGATTTTGTATTTCAGCATTTGTTTAGAAAAATGGAATAATATAGAACAGTGAGCATGAGAATTCAAGAGAAAACACAGTTATATGTATTTATGGCTTTAAGGAAATATTATTCCTTTTTTAAATCTCAATACTCAACATGATTTTCTTAGCAAAATATTCTCAGTTTTCTATTAAAGATCCCCTTTCTCAGCATAGCTCATTACACAACTCCGTGCTCACTGTGATTTATGTATGTCCATGGCTCCAGGAAGGAAATGACCTCTGTCATTTCTATATAAATAAGGCATAGCCTGCTAGAGTTTTCAAATCAGAGGAATGAAATTCTTTAAGGTTTTGTGTAGAACAAGTGACAATTTATACAGTTATTTACTAACACTAAAATAGTTTGACTAATATAAATATTACCAAGAGGTCTGCAATAACAAAATCAGTGCCCAGGGTAAAATTGAAAATAGAAAAATTAAAAAGAAAGAAGAGAGAAATAAGCACATTTGAACATTATAAAGAAATATGTCTACCGGTTTATGCTGGGAGAAAGTCAATAGAAGTTCAAACCATAATGTGATACTAAATCTCAATTGCTCTTTGTAGTATCATTAAAACTATTATGTAGTTTCATTTATTTGAGAAAGAATATTGATGGTTCCTTTGTTCTTGGTTTTATTACTTACCTAGTGGGGGTAGCTGTAGAATGGAAGGCTTTGTAGGATATCAAATGTTTCAAGGATTTTGTTTAATGCATCTTGCCTTTCTTCAAGTGACGAGTTTGTCAAGCACATAACAGGAACATATATTTAGCCCTTTGGATAATGAAATGTACAAGCCATGAACAATTCACAGAAGGTCAAATCAGTTGGAATCAAATTAGTATAAAATGGTAAGTGAAGTTTATATCCACATATTAGGGTAGTTTTTTTCTTCACAACTGAGAGAGCTGATTCAATTTAAGCATAAAAAAGTGGGTATTATGAGTTCAAACAACCAGACTATACACTTAAATGAATATGTAGTTCTAGGTCATTTCTAAGAAGGTGGCTGTAAATATTGATGCTTTGAAATGCATATAATTTCCTAAATGGAAGAAGGATATAAAAAAATGAAGAGACAGTACCAAGAAAGTAAATAAATGTTTACATTGTTAAAAATGTTTTGCCCTATTATATCTGAAAATTTTATATATACAATCAATGAGATGGAAAGTTAAATAGTCTTACCCTAAAAAGTTACCCGCATGCTACATCAATATATAGTGTATGAGTGAGCCTTCCGCATATGTTGCTGTATTAAAACTGTGACAGGGTAGAACAATGGAATGTGGCACTCAATCTTTAGAAATGTGAAAATATATAGAAAAGTAAATAAAAATTATAACATACACCCCTGCCACTGCGATCATTTTAAAGCTACTTTAATCTATCTCATGGAAGTATGGTTTCTTTTTAAAAATCCAGAGAAACTGAAAATGCAAATAGTATCTTACAACACTGAGATTTCCCTCATTTTCTATCAAGTGGGATGGAATATTCTGACTCAGTCGGTGAATTTATTTTCCATATCGATAAGCCCAATGTTAAATTGTATTGCATTTTAGTTTGTAGATTTTTAACGGGTAATTTTAATTAACAATGCAAGAAAAAAGTTAACAATGTTTAATTTCTAACATATTTAGTAGTTAATGTAACATAGCTAAATTAAAATACATTTCAGAGTTTACTATAAAAAGAAATAGTGCCCAAAGAAATAATCTCTCCTTTTTCTTTAAATTCTCTAATAATGTATGTCATCCATTTTCATTATATAAAAATCAAAGAATTCAAAAAAGAATTGCAGCATTTATTATTCTGTCCTAGAAATAATTATTATCAATATTTTAATAAAGATTCTTTTAGATATTTTTATGTATCACTAGGTTTGTTTTTTGGTTTGATTCGGCTTTTGGGACAGGGGTTTCACTACTGTGTTAAACTCGGTCTTGAACTTCTGGGCTGAAGGGCTTCTCCTATCTCCACCTCGCAATAACTGGGGTAAGAGGTGCACATCCCTGTGCACAACTGTGGTGGATTTATTGTGGTCAACTTGAGCAGGAACGCCCAGACGAACTGAGTTGGTGTGATTCTGGGTGTAGAAGATCCACCTGAAAATTATTACACACAATGTTAAGGAGAACAGGAGCAGAAGATAGGGGAACAGGAGCAGAAGATAGGGGCTGGCTGTTTCCCAGGAGAAGCTCTGTTGTGGCTGGTTCTCCTGAAGGGGACTTGGCTGTTCTCCTCACAGAAGGAGCTCAGGGCCTGGCTGTTGTCAGGGCTGGCTGCTGTTTGCTTCAGGGGAACTCTGGTCTTCATCTCCACTGCGAACATCATATCCTGGTTCCAGTATAGATTTCTTCAGCCTTTTAGTGCAGACACGGATGTACGTCGGACATTGTTGTGGGCTGTCAGCCCTTGATTGGATCTTTCAGGTCTCCAGTGTACAGATAGACGTTCTATACTTGTCCTGCATTTGGCTTGTGTGTGTGTGAATGTTGTAATGTGTAAATGTCCTATGTTAAATCTGGTCTCTTGCAAACCATTGACCCTGGAAAAGTAACTAATACAATGATTATTAAGTAATTAAGCCATAAAACAAAAACATATGTCTACCTAAACGTCTCTTCCAGTATCACTTGTAACAGTGTTGTATTATTCTAAAAATAAATTAATCACAGGTATTTAATTGTTAAAAATGAATAAATATGATTTCCTTAGAAGCCAAGCAGGCAACTTAAATCTCTGTATTAGTTTTCATTGTCTTTTCTTATCTTTAATAGTTTTAACCAGAGTCTGTTGCGGCATGGCTATATTTTTACTTTTACAATATTTTTTATACTTTTGAAAATGAGAATTTGAATCCCTCATTAATTCTGAAATTATCTTAACCATTGTATTGGTGTCCTGAGGCCACTGCAACAAATTACCACAACCCAAGTAGTCAAAAAATAGAAATTTATTCTCTCACATTCTTGAGATCAGTATTTTGAATCAGGTGTCAGTGAGTCCATTCCTTCTGGAGGTTCTGAGGTAAAATTTGTGTCATACTTCTCACCTAGTTTCTGCAGGTACCCAGTGATTCTTAGCATTCATTCGTTTGTAGATGACTCTCTTCTATCTCTGCCTCTGTCTGCACGTGAATTTCTCTGTCTTCTCATTTTACGTCTCCTTCAAGAATAGCCATCATTGAATTTAACAGCTTATCCTATTCCCAATTGGTCTCATTTGGGGATTCCTACTTTAAGTCTGCGAGGAGTTTTATTCTAAATAAGATCATATTTTTCGATTCTCTGTGACTTCCCATTCTATTTTTTTCTGTAGAATTTCAATTAAATGCACATTAGAATTGTACACACTATCTTCGTGTTTCACAGTCAATCTCATAATCTCTCTCCTCATTTCTGAGAGTGAATCTATGCTCAGCTCCATATGGCTTCTTCGCATATGGATTAGTTATGTTGCAGGGTTTATCAAACAACTCTGGACTTGTGATTTGGGACCTTAGCAGTTTGGTCTGTGCACGGGTGATTGGAGCCTCTCCAGCATCACAGGCTGGCCTCAGCCAATGTGTCACGTGAGCGTGTGTCTGTGATCCAAGCTGCTTTATAATGGCTTTAGTGGGACAGCTAACAAGACTGAGGACACCTCCTCCTCCTGCTTTGATCTCTCATGGCTCAGTATCTCAGCCTGAACTTATCTCCAGCCTGAAACAACAGTTCCAAGAACATGAGCAGAAGCTTTATATTGCTTTTTTTGAAACTTAGCTTGGAAAACAGCACAGTGTGGATTCAACCACATTCTCTCAACTAAACTCACAACACTAGAATTTTACTCTGATCAGTTTTTAATATTATTGGTTTTATTTTTTATTTATAAAAGTTTCACTAGAATATGTTTCAAAATTGGATAGTAATAGAATGTCTCCTTGTTTCATGTCTAAAATTCTATTTTTGATAATTTTATTGAGTTATATGCATAAGGTACATATAACAAATTGTACACAATTTAAGTGTATAAGTCAATAATTTTTGTTTGTTGCTAGGTAGTATTGGAGTATGGGGATATATTGCAATTGATTTATCTATTTGTCTCTTGAATGACATTCTAAGAGTTTCAAGCTTTGGGTCTAATATTTTTTAATTGCTTGTTATTCATTCCCATATACAATTTTCTACATTGACATATGTTTATATTTCTCTTGAGTAAATACCCATGGAAGGAATGACTTGCTGGTATGATTGATGTATATTAAATTTTTAATAAAATATGATACTTTTGCCAAAAAATTGTACCGCTTTACATACTGACCAGCATTCTTTGGTGTATTTATTAGTGATGTGTTTGGGCATTTTTAATCACTTATTTTGTTAATCATCTTTTTATCTTCTTACATCTGTATGTCTTTGAAAATTATATACTTTTGTTAGTTGTTTGTTTTCTTATTATTAATTTTAGAAACTTGTATTCCTCATACAAATACTTGTCAAAATTATTGTTTGCAATGCTTGTGATTTACACCTTATCCATACTATTGTTGTTGTTTTCTTTTTTTTTTTCTTTCTGGTTATATTAATAGTGAGTTTTGAAGATCAGAAATTCTTAATTTTGATGAAGCCTGTTTTAATTTTTTTTTTTTTAAATTGTAGTTTCTGGTGTTTGTGTCCAAGACACAACATCAAAGATAATCTGAGGTTGTGCACGTGAACAGCTCGAAGGTCACTACATTCTAACAACAAATAAAATGCTAAAACCACTGAGAAGTAAATTCCTAGAGAAGTGAGCTCACAAGGAAAATCATTGTCTTGTAAATTGGAGAAACCAACAAGAGGACATAGGGATGCTCACCACATCAGAGCAGAAGCCTCTGAGAGAACCTGCACCGGCTAGAAGGAACTGGATTGTAATGGGAGTACAGGATGCTGGAGGGCGAATGTGGGTAGGTCTGCGCATTAAGAACTCAGAGAGAGACCCAGTCCTGGAGAGACGTCCTTATACTTTTAAGAGTTTAACTTCTAGGAGTTCAACCAAATTCTAAGAGAAAATAGTGAGAAGAAACTCTCAAACAGAAATAAGAGTCATATTATTAGAAACCAGAAGAAATGCAATCTTTTTTATAAAGTTAAAAAAAATTAATTTGGTGAAATTATATCTGTGTCCCACTCTTTTGTGGAAGATAAAACTTGTAATCAATTACAGTGGTGTGTCGATTCATGAATTTAATTCTTTCTAGGATCATGGAATGAATTCTGTGACCAGAATCATGGAAAGAATTAAGTTCATGAGCCAATGCACTACTGTAATTGACTATTTGGCTGAAGAAATGTCTAAGCAAACTGCTAAAGATGTGCCTGGACTCCAAATGCATATAACAAAATGTGAGAAAAAGAAAATAATTTAAAGATGGAATTTTTAATCAGGAGTGAGGCAGAAACTAAAATTTGGAAAATTCTTAGCCGTCCCATATAGGGAAGGGACAAGGTATAGGGAAAAGAAGGATAAAGTATGTTCAGGAGAGCACAAGAGTGTGAACATGTGGAATATTCAATGAGGTTAATATGAAATGCTATCTGAACAAAATCTAGGTGCCGTTCACCAAGATAAGCATGCATGAGTCTGAGGGCATTTCAGAAATAACTGAGGCTGCCTCGCCCCTGTAGGCCCGCAATGCTGGGGCCTGGGAACAGAACAATGTCAAAGTTCTGCTCCTTTGATTCTAGCACAGCGCTGTTTGTGACTATGGTTGGCCCAGGTGCAGGACCCTCCGACCTGGCTCCACCTAGAGGGAACGTAAGGTAAGCCTCGGAGAAGTCACTTGATTCCAGCTAAACCCCGAAGTGAGGGCGAGATCTGTGGAAGTGTGGCTGTCTCTGTCTAGATCTTGAAGGACAGGACCTTCTGGGGTGGCAGCCCAACACCGACCCTGTGTGTCCAGCAGCCAACACATTGATTCAAAGATTATTTTTTAGATTTAAGATTTAATGTTTTTTGTCCAATTGGGTTTCTGCCTTGAGACATTTTACTCCTCTCTTTTTTCCTATTTCATCCTTTTGAAACTTGAATGTCTTGTCTATACCTGCCACATCATAATTTGAAACAACATAACTTATTTGTCTAACAAGTTCAAAGCTAGAGAGCTTTATTTATGCCTGATTTAGATATTTAGATTTAATTTCGAACTTCAGAATTCAGTTGATGAGACATGATAAGACTTACAGCACTACTGAGATGGACTAAACACAGTTACATGCAGGAAGGACATTAGTTTTAGAAGGGTGAGGAAGAATGCTATCATCTGAATGTTTGTGAATCTGCTGATTCATATTTTGAAAACCTGATTTCAGATGCAATGGTACTGGGGGGGGGCTTTGAGATGTGATTATATTTTAAGGGCCGATTCCTTATGAATGGGAATAACACCTTATGAAAGAGGCCATGGAAAGTTGTATTCTCCCCTAAACTGTGTGGACAAAGTGAGAAGCCATCTATGAGAAAGTGAATCCTTAGCAGGAGTCAATCTGCTGGCAATTTGATCTTAGACTTTCCAGATTTCTAAGGGAACAAATTTCTTTTGCTTACAAACTATTCAGATTATTGTATTCCAAAGCAGACAGCACCAGGTCCAGAAGAATTCATTGGAGAATTCTACCACACATTTAAGGAAGAAATTACATCAATTTTCTACACTCTGTTTCAGATGTAAGCAAAGAAAATACTTCTGAACTCATTATATGGGGACAGATTCATCACAATATTTGTACTACACAAAGACTCACAAAGAAGTAAAGCTACACTCCAATTTTTTCATGAGGATAGTTGTAAAATATTTTGTTTTCATCTGTTTTCTGTTACTATAATAAAATACTTGAAGCTAGATAATTTATAAAGAAAAGAGATTTATTTAGCTCAGTTCTAGAAGTCCAAGAGCATGGCACTGGTGTCTGTATTGGCTTCTGATATCACCAAATGGTAATGAGGAGGTAGAGTAACAGGAGTCCCTGTTCACTGCTAGAGTGAAAGCACCATGCTATAGCTGCTTTGGAAAACACTTTGGTGGTTTCTTAACAAAACCAAACATTTGGGAGGGGAATGGGAAAAAAAGAAGCAACAAGGTATATCATGTACAGGTACAAATCCCCAATGATGAATGTTATCAATATGTATATTGAAAATGTACCATTAAAATAAAGTTTAAAAAAACAAACAAACAAACATTCTTTAAAAATATAATCCAGCAATAATATCCCCAAAGGAGTTGAAACCTAACTCCATAGAGTTAAAATCTTATATTTAGACAAAACTGCACATGGATATTTGTAGCATCTTTAATCATAATTGCCAGTATTATAGTAGTTGAATGAAGAAAAATGGAGGTGCATCTAGACAATAGGATATTATTCAGCTCTAAAAATTAATGTGATTTCAAGTCATGCAAATACATGGAGGTTAATTAGATGAATACTGTTAAGTGAAAGAAGCTGATCTGAAAGGTATAAAGTATATGCTGTCAACTATATAATACTCTATAAAAGGCAAAATTATAGAGAGAGTAAAGAGATGAATGGTGACCAGAAGAGAGGGAAGGAGGAGAGAAGAGTAGGCAGAATACTGAGGATTCTCATGGCATTTAGACCTTCACATGATACTTTTTTTTTTATCACATGATACTTTTATGGTAAAAACATTTCTCTAAATTCATACAGTGTACAATATCAAGAGTGAGCCCTATACAAACTGTGGACTTGGGTGATAGTGATGTGTTCATGTAAGCTCATCAGCTGTAACCACTGTACTCCTCTGGTAGGCGATGTGGATATGGCAGGGTTATGCATGTGCAGATGCAGGGAGTGTATGGGAGGTCTGTGTATATTCCTTTCAACTTTGCCATAAAGCTAAAACCACTCTAAAAAGTAATGACACCTCATCAAAAGATTCAGAGGGACTGGAGATATAGCTCAGCAATAGAGTGTTACCCTAGAATGCAGAGTGGCCTGGATTCAATCCCCAGCATAGCAAAAACAAATGAATAAATGAATGAATGAATAAAGAAACATTTAAGTTATAGAACATTCCATCTCCTCCTATATTTCTTTTGTGTTCCTTTTCAGTGATTAGACTATTATTCCCATCTTTGACTGTCTCGAAGTAATCAATATTCTGATTTCTGTAAACACTGAATAGTTCTTCCTATTGCTGAAGTTCATATAAATAGAAAAATATAGCACCCCCCCAAAAAAAACCTGCCTAACACATAACACATACATTTTCCCACATAAGCCTTTCCAGAATTTTAATTTTATGTTTAAAATTTAAACCCTTTGCTTAGTTTAAGTTTTACATGGTATAAGTAATGAAACACATTTCATATTTCTTGTTGCATACGAGTATATAAATGTTTTACCAGTTGTTGAAAAGTCTATACTTTTTTCCCTGAATTGTTTAGCATATTTGCTAAAAAGCAACTGACCAAACAACTATACATATATCTGACTCTTACCACCTAATTTTATTATATTTGTCTATTTTTATCATAGAATGCAATATTATCTTTACTACTACAGTTTCATATAACTAATTTTATTGCTATTATAATTCCATAATTTTTCCTTATTTTTCAATTGGTTTTGGCTATTATAAGGACATCCAAAGTTTTTATTAATTTAAAAACTTTATGAATTTCTACAATAAGGGTGCTGTGATTTTTAAATTAAATTTAAAGTACTGTGAATCTATAGGATAGTTTTGTGAGAACTGACATCTTAACAATATTACAGTTTCTGGTCCAGAAACGTGAGATAATTATATAATAATTTTGATTTTTCTTAACTGGTCTGAGTACTGATTCCTGAGTTTGATTGTATGGGTCTCAAATATAGTTCAATTTTTCCTACATGTTTCATATTTAATGGTATCTAAATTGTTTTACATGCCAACTGCTTATTGTTATATAAAATGGAATTGATTTTTGAGATTCTTCTAATCTATAGAAACAACAATATCTTGAAGTACAATGAATATATCATTGTCAGGTGAAGAGATTTTTACTTTTACTTGCCAAAATAAATAGCTTTAATTCTTGTATTAGCTTTTGCTATTGGGTAAAAATAATTAAATAAAACTAAATTTTAAAACAAAGATAAACGTGGTTTATTACATGATGTGGTAAGGATTTTTTTTTAATTTATGGCATGACATTCCTATTAAAATTATTTATTTTCTGATTTTACATTAACATAAAAACGGCTTAAACAACAACAACAAAAAAACCAGAGAGACTATTTTTATCATTTCCATGGAAAAATTATTCAGCTTTTCACCATTAAGTAAAATGCCAGAAATAATTTGAGCTCATGTTATTTGTTTTCTTTTGTTTTCGCTGCTGTAATTTACCAATCTGAGAAGGTTCTCTTGTATGCCTGATTTTCTGAGACTTCAAAATCAAGAATATATCGCGAAATTTTGCATATTATCAAGTGAACCTATTTTTTCATGGTGATGTTGTTTATTACGAAGTCTAATTGGTCTGGTTTAGTAAAAGTCTTAGCTTTTCCTTTACTTTTTGCTAATTGCCATCTTTTTACCCATCATTTTAACTTACTTGAGTTCATCTTTAAAATGAATTACTCCAGTTGAGGTGCAGCTCAGATGTAGAGTATTTGTTAGCAACTGCAACGTCCTGAGTTCAATACTCAGTAACAAATAAATAAAGAAAGAAAGTCTCTTTTAGGCAATGTTGAATTTGGTTTTGTTTACTTATCTAATCTGAAAAAGCCTACTTTTTTAATTGAAACGTTAAAACCTTTGATATTTATTTATCAAAAGGGCTAGTTTTAAAATAGCTTCCTTACCATAGGATACCCATCGATTATGTCTCTTTTTTCTTTTTTTTTTTTTTCTTTTTGTACTTTGCCACAGTTTGGATTTATTGAATATTATTTATGATTCATTTTCCTTCTCCATAGGTTGATAGTGATAGCGTTTTTGTTGTTACTTTTGCAACTGCTTCGGGTTATAAGACGTACATTTGTAATTTATCACAGTGTGCATTGGGGTGACTTTATGCCATTTCATTTACATAATGTAGGGCGTATCTACTTAGGTTTCTCCTCTTAAAACTTTTATGTCAATCACATACAGTTTACTTCTATATAAGTTGTAATCTCATAACCTATTATTAAAAGCTTATTCATACTGTGAATTATTTTTAACAATAAATAATGAAAAAATAATCTATTTCACATATACCCATACGCTTATCATTTCTAGTGCTCTCCAATTACTTTTGTAGATTCAGATTTCTATCTGGTATCATTTTCTTTCTCCCTAAAGGACTTTTTTTTAGAAGTTTTTCTGTTTGTTTTGGAAGAGCAATGGTGATGAATTATTTAGACTGTATATTCATTTCCTTCTAGTTTTTGAAAGACAATTTCACTGGGTATAGAATTTTAGGTTGCAAATTCCTTTCTTCCTCCTGTTCTTTAAAAGGTGTTGTCCCACTGTTTTCTGGATTACATTTCTCCCAAAAGAGACCTATAAGTTTGTCTACTGTATTTAATGGGTCTTTTGTATCCAGCTGCTTTTAAGACTTGCTTTTTATCACTAATTTTAAGGAATCCGAGCGCGTTGTGTATTGTTATAGTTACTTGTTCCACAGATTTTTACTTATACATTTTGGAAAATGTTTTACCGTTTTTTCTAATGTTTTTCTGTCTACCTGCCCCTTTCCCCTAGTGTACCTCAATTAAATGGATATTTGGCTGCTCAAATTTATTTCACTGTTCATTGATACAGTTGTGATTTTTAAGTTTCTTTTTTTCTTTGTGATTTTTCTTGAATATTTTTTATTAACAGGTCATGTTCATAATTGTTTTTTCTATATTAACTAATTTTCCACTACTCCTATTCATTTCATTCTGTACTTCAAATATTGCAATTTTAAGCTTTTGAAGTTCACTTTGAATATTTTAAAATGTCTCTCTTTTCTCTGCTTGCCACGTGCAGTTTTGCTCTGATTTTTAAATATGTATCATAATTGTATGATAGTTGTTTTACTGTTCTGGCATACTAATGTTATCATCTACATTCTTTGAAGTTTGGTTGAAATAATTGATGTTTTCTCTCAAGAGTAAGATGTAACTTCTTCTTTTTAAAGTAGGTTCCGGTGATTATGAATTTCCCCATATGGATTAAAGAATGCTTTTTATTTCTATATTTTTAAATTTTATTGTGAGACTTATTTATCCTACTTGGAAATAATTTTATATTTTCAAGTTTTGCTTTGGTTCCTTTAGGTGGGATAAAAGCTATTCCATCCTATGGCTAATTTTTCTCTCCCTACTGAGTCAAAATACTTTTAGGTATTTTACTTAATGCCCATAAGTTGATATATTTCCTACTCTGATTATTGGAAAACTATAACTATATTTGGTTCTGTTTTAAATGTTGTCTCCAATCCTTTTGTGAGTGTTTTGTTGGTATTGTTGTTGGCTCATGCCCTGATAATTATACATTTGAAAACTTCAATAAGAGAATCTGAATTATCCAGAATTTTCTCTTGGAAACCCTTAGGTTCTTAATTTTGTCTTTTGAACTCTTCAAAATTGCAGACTCCGCAAACTCCCAACTCCATCTCTTTTACTCAGGAGACTGTTGAACTTCTCCTGTGTTTTCTTTCCCTGCATAGAAACAGTGACATTCAACACAGGTAATAAGCTGGGGCCATGAGCAGGCTTATTTTATCCCTCATCAATCAAGTATCATTGTTCTTTGTTGCCTGATACTGGTGTCATGACATGGTTCCATGTAACTGTCAGGCATTTTTAGGTTTGTTGTTGTCGTTGTTACTGTTGTTTTTCCAGTGGGATGGTAAACTCAGCTTTCTTTCTGTATTAGTTAGCCAAAGAAGTTTTTGCTTTTTAAATTTAAGATGTTAGAAATTTTAATTTTTAGGCTACATCTGATAGTTTATAAACCTACAGTAATAGTGGATCCAATTTACTCTATTTTCCACTTTTAGATTTTTGAATCTGTGTTTTTCTGGTAGGAGGAAAGCACTATTTTGAGGCATTTGCATTAAAGAGAGAGGGTTTTGCTTTGTTTTCTTCTGCTAGATTCCCCAGTATTTGACCATTTAAAACTTTTCAAAATTAATTTCAGAAAAGTTCCAAATATAGTTGAGAAACTTACATTTCCCTCTCACCAAATTTCCCTAAAGATTAACAAATTTTTGCTTTACCATATTATTTTTCTCCCTCTGTACACACACACACACACACACACACACACACACACACACACACCCCTGACATCCACAATTTAAAAGAGTGTAGGTTTATACTGTCTTGTGGGTTTGGGAGATTCAGTCCACAGTCAGTTGAGCACAGCGGCCGGGCCTGGCAGAAAACAGTGTTCATCCCACAGAAGGCAGGAAGCACAAGGATAAGGCAGGGGATGAAGGGAAACTACACTTCCAGGTCATGATCCCTGAAGTCTGCCTTCAACCAGGCTGCACATTTAGCTCCTAAATCATCAGCAGATAATTCCACGTATGAGCATGGTGCTTCCATGATCTGCTCATCTTCCAAACACATGAGACTTTTGGGGAACATTTTAGATCCAAACCATAGCAGGTGATTTTCTGACATATATATATGTGTGTATGTATGTATTCTTAATTCAAACCGTGCATCCTTCTCATTTTGGCCAATGATTATGCACATTTTCCCTCTAAAGTCTTATCGAGAGCACAGAAGAAAAGATCTTATTATTTTGCTTTCCTTTTTATTGTTTTACTAGCATTATTTCTTTTCTAGGTCATTTCACAATGAAGATGTAATAGTTTAAGGATTAAAGATTTCTATTCAGACTTCAATTCTGATGGTCCTCCATCATTCTTCCTTTACACAAAATGATTTACACCCACAATATTGAGTTCTTGGTATCAGTGTCTGTCATTAGAACAGATATAGCTTGAATTTTTTTATGACTTTGGTTTCAGCTGTTTTCTATTTTGTACCATTTTGGAATTGCGTAAAACTCCTTGAGAACTCTATGATAAATTTAAAGATTTTTTTTGTCAAGTCTATTGAACATTTCTAGATCTTTGATAGTGCAGTTTTTCAGAAAATCAAAGCTCCTATATTGGTAAACACTTTAAATAAGTCTTAAAGACATAACTTATAATTATTCCCTCCAATATAAGTTTAATCGTTTATAAGTGGAAAACAAAAACTAGTTTGAATTTATCATGTTTGTTATAGACGCTTCACAGAACACTGATAAAATCAATATATCTCAATATAAAATGATGTAAAATACTTTAGTTTTATTGATTTTCTCTGCCATTAATTAGATTGAGCCTTTCTTCTGACATTATGTAGAAATTATCTATCTTGGACCTATAGATATTTGATTATTTTCCCAACATTCAAATAAGTTATTATATTTTAAATGATACTTGAGATTATATCATTTTTAGACCAAAAAAAAGTGTGAGAAATACAAGAAGGTTATTAGCTGGAATATTTGATACTAACTTTACAAGTGGAAAGTAGATTATTCAGAATAACATCAGTTGTACTAGAAAGTGATTTTTTTTTTTTTACAGAAAGTAAATTTGGCAACATCACCTCTGAACTCTCTGTCCATTGGAGCCAACATGGTTTGACATTATAATCATTTATCACATACGCTCTTGTACTAATCATTTATATTGAGCAAGTGAGTTTATCGTTATAATAGTTTGGCTTCCCATGTGGTTTCCTATACAGTGAATGGGTTGGTCAAGAAAACTATAAATCTTGTTTTCTTAGCAATGACAGTCTTATATAAGGTAGAGTTAGCATTTAATTTTGTATCCATTTTTATGAGTTTGGCTAGTGTGAGATGATCTATGAAAGACTGAAAAACTAAAAAACATGAGTAGCGTGAATAAATTTGGGGATCCTATACACACCACTAGGTAGTCAGTCACTCCCTAGACAGCTCTCATGTCTTATATATAAAAGCAATTGTTTATTTCTATTATTGTTCATCAAAGCATACAACATTCATTCATCTTTCTACCTATTCATTCATTCACTGAATAAGCCCTTATTGAGTATTTCCTACATATTTAGCTCTGCACTGCTTGGTGATGATGAGCCAAATCACTATCACCTTCCAATTGTTTTTACAGGAAAATGAGACATGTAAAACATATAAACATAGTCATACATTGTAAGTATAAAAATGGAGAAATGTGTTTTATTCAGAGGAGTCACAAAGGAGAGAGTGATCCATTATCCTTCTCCTTTGCCCTGTAACATAAAAAACACATGAGACTTTGAGGGCACAATATCTGTAACTCAATATTATCTCTTCTTCACTTTCTTGGAAAGGACATTGCATGGCTATAAGAGTGTATTTTTAAAGCAGATGAATATATAAATAAGTAAAATTGAATGAATTAAAATAAAGTAAAAATGTCACACCACATTAGCAATGATGTTTGAATTACTTCTTCATTTAAAAATATACAGTGAATATGTTTAAAATTTTAAAATGTGATCACAATATATGGTGAATGTGTAAAGTTTTTAAATTATTAGAGTAAAAGACATTGCCATTAATTCTCCTCAAAATATACCCTCTTCTTCAGACACATTTAACCCATCATTCTGATCACTTTTTGAAGTTCTGGAAGTCCTATTTTAATAGTGTATTTACAAGTCTATCAAAGAAATGCAGGCTTGAATAAATGGTGTGATGTGTTCTCATCCACTTACAGATATGGCACCATGTGACTTACATCTCTTCCCCAAAGTCAAAATGACCATGTTATGGTTTGCGTCTAGGTGTTCCCCCAAAGCCTCATGTCATCATCAAAGAGGCTTTTTCAAACATGGCCGAATCTAGAGTGTGTGATGCTGAGATTAAGGGCATGTGATCACTAAATCAATCCACTGATTGGTTTGGCACTGCCCAAATCCTGGCAGCCTGGATAAGATATAAAGTACAGGAAGAAGCTGGTTAGGCCCCTTGCTTGCATCCCTTGCTTACCTGGCTGCCTTCTGCCTGTCTGCCAGGCCACCCTGCCTTGGACCCAGCTGATTGTGAACTGAAACCTCCTCAAACTGTGAGCCAAATAAACCTTTCTTCCCCTAACTTTGAGTGTTGGGTATTTTGTCTCAGCAATGAGGAAAAGTAACTAAGACTGACCATGAAAGGTAAAGGATTTGAAATGACCCAAGACAGTGAGACAAGCATGACAGTATAACTAAAGATGTAAAAGGGGACTTCCAGAACAATCTTGGAAAGTGGCAAGAACAAGGGAGTAAGTGGGGGAGGGGATGTTGAGGGGGTGTCAATAGCAATGTGTCTTTTACTGCAATGATTGTTTTTTAAATTTAAGCATTTCACCGTATTTTTTCCATTATACCTCGTGTTAATCTTTAAAACGTTTTTATGCTATAGATATCTATATATCCTCTACATATGTGTACATCTAGCAGTGTATACATTAACATAGTTTATTTTAAAAAACAGTATTTGTTATCTCCAGCGGCTAAATTTGTTTTTAAAAATTATGGAATGAAACAACAGAAATTTAGAAATTTACAAGCTGGCTTGTTATGTGCCAACACTTTGCATTTCTACAAATTAAAGGATCTAAAATTACTGACCTGCAATTTAGACGGACACTTTACACATTTCAAAATGTATTCTATTAAAAATTAATTAACTTTATAAATCTTTGGCCATGCATTAAAAACTTTGAAGGCTCTTTTATACTTTAAGGAGAAAAATGTTTTCTTAGTAGGGTAAAAACATGTCCTACAAGTGGCATAATTTTCATGCCAGTATCTGATACGGAACAATTCAAGACTCTCCACTCATTGTGAGATGTTTTAGCAAGCTAACATGAATCCTATACATATGTTTCGAGTAGTTTATTGAGGTCTTTAGGACAAAATTTGCTGCATGTAAACTGTATTCTTTCAAAATCAAAAAGATCAAAGGTTTTAATTTCATCTATACATACAATTCCCATGTATAAGGTATAGTGCTAGATTCTTAAGGAGAAATGTAATATAAGCCTTTTTACATGTCAAGACAGATATGATAACTTTTAAATGAGAGTGATAGAAGAGAGGTGTGAGGCAAAGGGATTGTGCAGAAGAAGGGACTAATAATTATTGAGATAAAATAATCTTAGGGCAAGCAGCCTTGCTTGAATTGGACTTTTGATTATAGATAGAAATTGATGAGCCAAAGGAGGTTGTGAAAAAAATATTAGTAATAAAATGAAATAAAATAGCACATTTGGGAAACAACATATAATTTAGTATCCTGGAATGGAAAATGAAGATTCAGAGCAAGGGGTGGCTGGTGATTCAGGAGAAAAATAAAGACTCAATTCTGTAGGTTAATGTGACTCATGCTATTTATTGCCTTTATTTCCAGAGATTTTAAAGGTGTTTCTGACAAGCAGGTGCAGAACTGGAGTGGAATACAGGCCTCCTAATTAAATGTCTGGATTTATTTGGAAAGTCCAAATCACCCTACATTGAGAAGCTTGTTGAGAATGTCAGTGCTTGGCACTGCTAGTTCCTAGCCATCATTCTGCTTCAGTAGTTTTAGCTGTCCTTATAGCAGGTTTTTAGGGTTCCATGTCTTTCAAATGAGTATTTGGCGTATGCTTTGTTACTAGGAATAGCATCTGGTTTTTATGTGGCTTCTTTTGCTCTGGATCTGATTCAAAACTAAGTGAATTCTGGTGAATATCTATGCCCTAACCCCAGCATGGAAGGCCAAATACCGAAAAGCTGTGCTTTGGCAGAGAACCAAGACTGAACAGAAGGGCGTGCCAAAGGTCTCATGACAGAGTCAAGGTTTTTGGCTTATCTGTGGAAGAAAATTAACACTTGGGCTTTAAATGAAAAATATCCCATCTTCATGCAAAATGCAGCAACATTAATTACAAGGGTAAAGTCTATTCATATCTTATTTCAGAAGGAGGTGGGTTATTTTTCATTCTGGATGTACTGATTGTTATTCAATAACCTTCCTGGATTTTGCCCTTAACTACATTTATCAACTATGAGAGTTGCTCAGAAAATAAGTTTATAAGGTTAATTGCCAGTGCATTATGCAGAATGCAGAAAAAGTGATGGTGGCTGCATATTATACTGCCATGGGAGGGAGTATTCCAAAGAGTCAGCTCTGATTGTTTGTGACATGGTGTTTCTTAATTAGGAATGGCTGTTTTCTTGCACGTGCTCTCCACACACGATGCATGCCAAGATTTAGCTTTTTCAACTCACAGTTTTGTTAACTACAAAAAAATCAGGGTCCATTTGTTGAATTGATGAAAAAAGCTAATACCTAATAATTATAAATTATTGTTTTTCAGAGAATCTTTTCTACCAATATAGATTTGAGTTTCAGAAGAAAATGTACATATGCATATTTCTGAATGTGTGCATATATCTAATCATGTGACGAATTGTATTAAAGCTATTGATAAGTTGAATTCATTGGCTACAGGTTTCGGTTTATCCTCTGCCATTTAAATGTAATATTTGCTTTTAATGTTTCTGAAGAGTTTATTACTGAGAGTTGAGCGTCAGTCTATCTACTACTTGAAATTCATGAACTGAATAACTTTCATCATATCATGAATGAAACACAATGACGAACGTTAGAGTCTGAGCAGAAATATGTGTACCCAAAACAGTTTCCCTTGTCCAAACAACGTTTTATGCAAATATAACTCCCATCTGTTAAACTGAACATATTGGATTACTTATAGTTATCTCAGTTTGTTAGATTATTGAGGATACCTTTCTATAAGCAATAAAAAGCTTTTTTATTCACTGTTAGGAGTTAAAAGTGTTAGTTTCATAAAGAGAGAGAAAAGAAGAGGGGTTCTTTTTGACATATTTATAGTCCCGGGAATATTGGAAGAAGTCTTTGGCAGCTGTGGCCCTCGAAGCCCTGCACAAAACGAACCTGCCTGTCTCTCTGACCTTCTCTGATTTCAGTCCTTCCCAGCTCACTGTGTGCCTGCCATGCCAATCATTTCTCTGTTCCTCAGACATTCCCAGCTCATTTTTACTGCAGGCCATTTGTTCTTACCATTTCTATACCTGAATAATCTTATTTCAAAGCTTCAATATCTAACTCCTGGTTGTCATTTAGGTCTCCATCAGAAAGATGTTATTTTGCAGGGAAGAGCGGGGGGGGGGATTCCACATAATCTAATCTACAAAATCTCACTTTATAATGTTAATCTCTCCCTCTTTTCATTCATTATCTAACCTTAGAATTATTAGAAATCTCTAGTTACATTTCTATTTACTTATTTTCTCTCTTCTCTCTCTAAAATGTCAGAAATATGGCAGTCCTTAGAATCATCAATTCCCATTAGATAAAATGGTAGTAGTTAAAAAATACTAGCTGAATTGAGTAAACAATAAAAGGACAAAATATTCTTCAAGTAAAAAATAATATTTTGTATGTGGTTATTTCCATAAAACTTTCAGTGAATTTCTTTCTCAAATTGCTGGTCACAAACTCAAATACCCTCAGAGATCAGGCAAATACGTGTTTGAAGCTTTCTACTTACAATGAGTTGTAGGGATTACTAGGGATAAATACAGACTGCGACACAATGCCGAACACCTGCTTCATCTAAACTGAGCCTTAACAAACTCTTATTGTAATGAATTTGGACCCCAAAATGCCATATTTTACATGTAACACATTTTACATTTTTAGTATTTACCATATAACTTTTTATTTTTTTGGTCCCCTCCCAAAAAATAATTCTTCTACATACTGTACAAGACATGCAGAACAACTATTTTTTTTCTTTTCTTTTTCTTTTCTTTTTTAATCTCAGCTTTGAAAGTAAATGTGATGGGGTTGGGGATTTAGCTCAGTGGTAGAGCACTTGCCTAGCAAGCACGAGGCCCTAAGTTCGATCCCCAGCACCACCCTCCCAAAAAAGAAAGTAAATAGGATGGTGACAGAAGGTCAAAAAGTCCTAGAAAATTGGGTGGTACATCACACCAAATAAGATATTTATAGTATGACATTACCACCCAAATTAACTTATGAGAGAAACCCAAATATAACCACAGTTTGAATAAAATGGATATTTATTTTGTCCCGTAATGATATATGGTATGTTGACTGCAGTTTTATTCTTTACCCTTTTTGTGAATGGATTTTACCTCTTGGCCCTCAACTGCTACTTTATTTCAAACCATCGAATCTGTACTCCAAAAAGCAGAGAGAAAGAAAGAGATAGAAGAAAACAGGTGAAGAATGTCCATCTCTCAACCCTTATGAAATTCTCATAATAATCAGAGAAGTCCCATCATTCCGTATTCAATTGAATTTATTTACTCAAAAATGTTTAATTACAGTAATTAGAAGTAAATACACAACCCATTTTTCTTTGCACTTAGCTTCCAGGATATTTATGGGGCACCATTATGAGAGATGGTGAAATACCAGTGAATAAGACCATAATATCTGAATTCATGGATGTTATACTCATGCAGAAAAAAGAGAAAAATTAAAGGAAAACAGAACTAAAAGAAACAGCGTATTATGTACAGGTAGGTCTATTTGGTGATGGACCCTGACACACTTGTGCAGAGGCAAGACGGCTGCATGAGACTGAGCTGGTGAAGTGATTCAAGTGCAGGGCCGAGGACCCACATCAGTGCAACTGGAAAGGATTTATGAAGTAGATTCAGTGGTGTGCAGTAATCAGTTGAAGAGAACAGATGCTTAGATTTTTGAGGTCATGGTTCTCTTTATAATTTAGACTTAAAAAAAATACCTCAAGTGGACTCCTCCGAGCAAGATTTGATTTTTAGAACTTTATCATTAGTAGGAACATGCTCTTTGGAGCAATAGGATGACAGAAAGAGTGGATGATCTTTCTATCCTCCTGCCTCACAATGAGTATGGTCCCATCTGGCCCCTGCAATTTCTATTTGTTGTACTGAAAGTTATCCTGCAATGTATTCATGAGTACCATCTTTAGCATGCCAGGGGCCTGTGACCTACAAATTGCCAAGGCAGACAACCACAGGCTGACTAGTCATGTACTTTAAAAAGCAGGCATCCTTCAGTCCTGAGGAAAAAATGATGGTATAAATTAGACCATATGCCTGCTCTCTGAATGTAATTATTATTGTCTCTAGCTAATATCGCTTGAGTCACAGATACAAACTAATGAAGATCTATGGCTTCAGTATGTAATGAAGACCTTTCTAATGATGGGACCTAAGATATGACCGAGAAAGCAGGAAATAGCTTTAACAACTTCTGCTCAACAGGATACAATTTAGTACATATCTTGGGTGTTAAGTGATTTTTAAGGAGGGGTGTGTGAGTGTGTGTGTGTGTGTGCTTGTGTGTGTCTGTCTGTCTGTGTCTGTGTGTGGTTTCATGATGATGGGTGGACAAATGCAGCAGAGAGAAGACAGTTATTGAGACTATCTTTTTGACTAATATTGCCACCCACGTTCTGGACTGACAGATCATTATTATACTCCTTAGACGTGACATACGGAAGATCAAATCTCAAAATAGAAATATTCAGAATAGAAGAAATCCTTCAGTGATGGAAGCTCAAACTCTGGATTAAGATGACTTTGCATTCTGGAAAGGAGCCATTTTCAGCCATGTAATACCAACAGAGAAATTTAGAAAAGTGAAAAAAAAAAAAATAATCAGAGACATTTGATTGTGAAGAGCCAGTAAATTCATTTGACTTTCTTGTGATCTTGAAAATGTTCTTAAATTTTGTATGCCTCAGTTTCCTCATTTGTTTGAAATGTGAAGGGTCCTGGAAAATGTGACTTAGCCAAATATAATTTCCTAGGCATTGTTTGGTGACAGAAAAACCACCACTAGAGATAGTCCCGTGAGTTAGAGTACAGAGTCATAACGTTAGTTTTAATCAAATGAAAACAATAACCTGATAAGAATTTTCACTGAAATGCTTTAATTTCAGTGTACATGAACTCATGAACTAGAAGCCGTTTGACAGAGTATAAAATTTCTAACCATCATAACGAATACTCCACCCTCTGAAGCCCCTTTCTTATGTACTGGGGATGTATCTGTGTTGGGAAAAAGAAAAACTGTGTCTGCCATCTCCTCTGATTTCAAATCACCGCCCAGTCCTTCTTCCCCAGTTTCTGTTTTCATTTTTTTTTTCTTATCACTTCTGTATTTCTTAACAACTCCTCATGGCTTCTGACTGCAAAACTACAGAACTATACTCATTTATGTCTCCCTTCCTTATTATATCATACATCTTTTCTATATACCTCATTCTTCCTGTAGGCTCAATGTCCCTCTTACTTGAAATTTATTTCTCTTTGTGTCTCTGGCACTGGATCTTCTTACTCATGTTACATTACTTTGGATAATCTTTCTGTCTCTTCCAGTATTTCTGCATCTCTCCACCCATCAGATTTCTCTTGTCTTGCCATTTGAAAGTTAGGGTTAATTTTTTGATGACTGATTCTAAGTAGGCCACTGCAATGCTTCGTGAAAACTGTTGCATAGAAAGCTTCAAAGAATTAGTCCCGGCAGAGAGCTGCAGTGTAACTTGGGGGCAGCGGTCCTGCCAAGGTGAACGACTGCAGCTAGGAAATGCGAGCCCCACACCGTGATGCTGCCAGTGGACTGGACACCGCTCGCACAGTCGTGGACAGCAGGACGGTGGGCTAGAGCCCCACGAGTGATCGCTCCAGGCGCAGGAGCTTTGGTTTTCTCTCGGGCAACCAGTCCTTAGATGGCAGATTTGTTGGCAGCCAACGTTCTGCCGTATCTACTGCCACGAGATACGAGTCCTTGGTCAGGCCGCAGAAAAAGCTGGTGCTCTGTTAGTGGAGCAGCTTGGAAGGTTACGAGAGCGAGGCTGGAAGTTCCTCTCCAGAAGTCGGCTGTGCTTTTATGCCTCAGATCGCATAGGGCCAAAGAGGCCTGAGAGCCGACCCTACAGTTTTTTCTCAGTTTTTGCCACTAATGCTATCGCTGAGGGCGGGAGCGTGTGCTTCCTAATAACTCATCTTTGGTCAATCCATTTTTCAAGGTATCTGACCACTTGCATGATTTTACTCATACCGTGTTTAAGGACGGAGAATACAGTTTGTTAAATCTTGCATCACGACTTTCGAGCATAAGGGCTTGTAAAGGCAGCAGGTTCACTTCGCAGGCTCAACAAGCAGGCAGCCAAAGTCGTGGACATTTTTAGTGCAGGCGAGTAATGCTGTCCGAGCCACTTTTTCAAGATTCATTTTGGTTTCAAAACAGCTCCCTTTGTTTACTTTCTCTCTCTGTGAAGAGACTATCCTTGAGTGTCTCCCCAACCCGATACCGTGGAGTCATTTCTGAAACTCCACTGTCAGCTCCTGTGTTGGTGACAGTGGGATTATGGGATACAATTCTAGTTATAAATTTTGATTGCTCTATATCATCATTTCCTATTGAATTCCAGGTAAATTCTGGGCAGGAACCAATTTTTCTTACAGCTATCTACTACTAGTTTTTCACCTCTCATTGTTACTAAACTTTTCTTTTGTAAATACCGAGTTTTTTCATCTAAATTGAAGACTCCTTAGGACAGTGGTTTTGATCTCCTGCAGTCCCTAGAGGCATTTTGTGCATACTTGCTTCTGAAGGAGTGTTCATTAATTTTGATTAGAGAAGCCTAGTTCCAAGGTCAGATATTTGTCAGTTATATTAGAATAAAACCATGAACAGAAGAAAGAGACACCCACGGGGTAAAGAGAAGTGGAAAATGGTCAGAGATTTTTTTTAAAGATGTTCCACCCAATTTTATTAGAATTAAATACTCTTTAAAAGCTTAAGTGCCACTCTGACCGGTTGTCACAAACATACACCAGCCTTAGCTATACCCACCTGACTGCTGCTTTCTGACCTGGTGGCAATGTGCTTTCTAACAAGGAAACCCTCTGATTTTGCTGTTGGAAACCATACAGAATGCAAACATGGGGTTATTTAGTATGTTTTCTGGTACATATAAAATGCATACAAATAATTTCCTAAAAATACGAAAGGAGAACAAAGCAGACAGAACAAACAGCATTTATTTTCCTAGAGGGCGACAGCTTGAATAAATGTTTGACCTTGTTCACAGAGATCAGGGCAGCATTACTAGATTTCCCAGCCTGAAATTAACACCATCCATTACACACCAGCAAGTGACTAGAGAGGTGGCACCTGCCCAAGGAATCATCTTGCACACTCAATGTGAGCTGAATGTCTGGGCTACCTGGGTCTCAGGCACAAGATATTTTTATATGTACATATAGGATGGTCTATCAGCAATCTTGCTTCATGAACTTGCTAAGTAGTCTTTAGAATTACATAAAAATATTTAACAAAAATGTCCTAGATTTACTGTAAATGAAGATACCAGCATTATCACATGTGTATGGTTTTATACCTCCCACAAAGACTGCCTGGATACAAAGATAATCCATTTGTGTAGGATCACATCATTCTACTTTTCTTTTCTTTCTGTCTCAAAGTACCCAGGCGAATTTTGCTCATCTTTCTCTCTTCAAATGTGTGTATGGTTATGTCTTATGTGTTTTTATTTATTTATTTTTTATTTCTGAAGCAACATACTCATGACTTCATGGAAATTTCACTATTCCCCAGCTTTAAATCCTTATGTGAATTTGTATCACTTACAGTCAAACGTAATCATATCTCCTAAAAGTGATTTCGGGGGTTGGGGATTTAGTTCAAGTGGTAGAGCGCTTGCCTGGCAAGTGCAAGGCCCCTTGCCTCTTTTTCTAGCTTTACTTCATTTTGAAACTTCTATTCTAAAAATTGAATTTTGTGCGGTACTCTCAAATAGCTGACCATCACACCTATTTTCCTTTGCGTTTGCTCTTTCTTCTGCCTTGGATGTTGCTTTCTTTGGTACAAATAATAAAGTTCATGTTGTTTGACAAAGATACTTAAATATACGAGGACTTATAATATTTTTTATTGGTGTATATTTGCCACACATAATGATGCATAATGTTCACATTCATCATAGGAAATTTGTGCCTGTACATAATATATCTTAATTTTTTTTTCCATTCCTCTTCCCTCTCCTTAATGCTTCTTCCCCTCCCCAGTTACAGAAGCTTTGTTTCCATTTTTTCTTCTATACTTTTTTTAAGATCCATTTTTACTTTGGGTTTATAATCTTTATTACGAAAGGCAAAAGAAAAAATATACTTCAGCATTGTGGAGGGAATATTTGCTTCTCCACTTTCCTTATTGCACGTTACGAAGACTCTGAACCTTACTTTCTCAACTGTAAAAATGAGGATCATAATGTATATGTCATGAGGTTGTTAAGAGGATTAAATGAGGTCATATGAAATGTTATGGGCAAAGTAAATACTAAGAATTTTTGCTGTCATTGTTCATTACAGGCTATCATTTGTGACTTTAAGACTTTCCCCCAGCTATGCTTCATATATGATTCTATGAGTATTACTGTTCCCCTTTAGTACTACCCACTGGAACCAGGTGGCATCAGGCTCCTAGGTGCTTATGCTTTGCATATTTTATCAAGAGATTTACTTAAAATAGGATTATTAATTTAAAATAGAAAAAATTAAAAATAGAAAATAGAAAAAAATGCTTAATTTTGCTTAAAAGCTTCATTAAACATGGACAGGGTAAGGACGGGTATACTTTTAGAATCTAGGGAACTCACACAATTATATTTCACAAGAAGAAAGTGATTGGACAGGTGTCATCACTCTCCATCACTCTCTTCCAGGTGTCACAAGTTCTTCTCTTTATTTTTCTACCTGCCTGTTTCTCATTTTTCTCTCTGTAGACACATTTCTTCCCCACAGTTTGTAGCTTTTGCTGTACCATGGCTTCAGCACCTATGCATCTCTGTATGGTGTAATTGTATAGCTCTTGTACCTAACAGCAGAAAGACAGAGTGCCCTTGCCCCTCAGGTCCAATTCTTATTAGGCTGATAAAGAATCTTTATCTCAGATTGCTCTAGACAGAACAGTCAGGCTACTTGCTATAAAATGGGTCCCGACAGCCACCCCACCTGCTGACAGAAGCATCATAGAAGACAATTTGGGTTTGAAAGACAAAAGATCACATCTCCAGTAAGGCTATACATTTAAATCTTATTGCAAATTTAGATTACTGGACACCCTGGTAACACTTTCAAAACTTGCCAGTACTGTATCCTGGCTGGATCGATGACAGAGTGCAGGACACAGAGCAGGTCCAACGACTGACCTCAGCTTTAAAACTTCTTTCTGGAAACAGTCCTCTCTTTTCCCATCTAAATTATACAGATTTCCTAAAGCTTTATGTGAGAGGAAGGACTGCAGCGTAAGAAAACAGAGCAAGTGTGGACTTGAAGTTTTCGTCAGGTTGGATCTGCAGCTGTCAAAGAGGTGTTGTGGAAATTAAGGTGCGGATCACTTGAGCTATTTTGTTCCAGCAGTGTCAAGTACAAGCAAGAAAACACACTCCCACTTTGCCTTGGTGGATTCTGTGGTTGTCTCTGCAAAATCTTTTCTGCTCCTTCCCCGTTATCCGTCACTATGCAATGTGGATGGGGCGGACCACCTTCAGCCTCTGGGCAGGTGAGGTTGGACAGCCTCGGGCCACAGGCCGTGCCTATTGCCTTAGGGAATCTAATCTGACCCACAGGAAATGATATTTCCTTGGCCACGTGGGCTGGGTAAGAATGAACATCTCCTCAGATTTGGTCAACAGAACATAAAGATAATACTTTATAGCAAAAAGTATTTTTCTGACATATTTATGGAAAAAGATGATTGATCTTGTTTGGAATAAGGAAGTATATAAATCAGGCTTCAACTGGCTATAAGTATTAGTGGTATATAAAGCTGTTATTAGGGAATTTAGGTAAGAGAAATCAAAGGAAAGATAGTCTTGATAACATCGTTGAAAGTGTAAATGAAACAAACTTGGTTATGGCTTTCGTACTTCTTCTATAGGTGAGCCAATAAATTATTTCATTATTTAAGATATTTGTAGCAATATATTTTTTCAGTTGTTCCAAAACCAACTTGATTCCCTGGCTTGCACACAAATAAAAGCAGTTTTTGATTTACATAACTGTTATGTTCCCAAGTTGTGCTACCTTCAAACATATCTGGATATAGAAACTCAAATGAAGAAAATCCAGATTTGCCCTTTTTTCTTAAGTCTTTATTCTATTTATTGAATTCATTTGGAGATTACATGCAGTGGTTCCTGGAAACTGTCCTTACTCGATCCCCGGCTAAAGATTCTTATTTATTTCACAAATTTTCCACCTCCAATCCCATGAGACAGAGGAGTTATTTTTGTCTAGAATTACCAGATGACACTTCACTATTTCTTATTTACTCTGACTGAGTCTTGTACCACTCACTAACCAATCGATAGGAACAAGTGAATATGTTGTTTAGATAGTCAAATGTCTATCTGAGTGGAGTGGTTTTTCCACAGGAAAATTAGATATGATGATCAGGAGAATGGATAAATTCTGGCCAGGAATTAAAATAGATATCTACTCTAGAAGTTATTGTATCAAATTGAGCTATATTAAAATAAAAATAAAGCTGTAAGTTTTTTAAGGTTATTAATAACTTAAAATTGAGAATAAAAGAACTTATGTGACTTTTCTAAGTTCGTATCCAGTGAATTAAAGATCACGTAGAACTAGAACCTAGGATTTCTCTTTCTTAGTCACGATCTGTCCTTTAAAATGAGAAGAAAGCACTATATCAGTAAGAAACAGAAAACTGTTAATTGCCCCATGCAGGTTACTTATACCACATCACTTCGAGTTATTCAAGAGAGGGTAAGATTTTATCTGTCTTTTAATTTTGGAAGAAAAAATAAGTGCTTCTACTTAACAGAGACCTCCTATTATCTAGAAAGAAAAATTGCATCAAATATCTCAGAACATATTTCTGTGAAAGTTCTTTATTAGCATGTCTGCATTCTACTTCCTTTAATTGTTAAATTTGCATATGGATTATTCCTACTGTTTGGTATTCATCAGAAATGAAGGAATTTGCTTTGGTGTGCCAGTGGCATATTCTTTCACATGGTAAAATAAATCATTAATGAATTATCTCTGGCTTAGCAGAACATCAGAGATCCTGACTCACCTAAAAAGTAAGAAGAGGAAGGGAAACATGTTGACAGCCTGCTCTTTATCAGGGAAAGAGGCACTTTCCATTATACCATCTTCCAATGGATAGGTACTGGTCCTTTAATAACAAAAGGCAAAAGAAAGAAGCAAAGACAGTTGTACAATGACTGCAGACTTGGCAGCCTCGATTCAGTGAGGAATGATAAGAAAGTATGAAATATTTCTCAGAGTTAGAGGGCTTATTCAAGGGCCAGGGAGACAGACTTTGAAATCACGAGGCTTGTCTTTGACTTCCAAAGCTACTGCTTGCATTAGTCATCTGACAGTGTCAGAAAGAATTCTGAGTATTTTGTAGGCAACTCACATGCTGGAGACCCAAAGAGCTTTTGAAAGTATCATAAAGGTTGTGATAATACATATTTTTTCTTATAGAATAGGTCAGAGGTTCTATTTAAAAATCCTCCTTAATAGAAAATGAACATGAGAAATTCTCCGATAGGAACTCTACACAGAGCAGAAAATGTCTGCTATAATGACACCAGAATTTGTCCTCACTGAGGAGGGCAAAAGATTCCATGTGGAACTTTAACGGCAGTAACTTTGGGTCATCAGGATTCCATTTGTGGAGATGTAGAGGGAATTTGGCTGCAAGCAGGGAGAAGCCAACCCTCACATTACGGGCCTTAGATGTGATCCATGTGAAAAAGGAGGACTGAATCAGTGCAGGTGGATGTAGGGCGGGGAGATAGAGGAAGACTCAAAGGCAGCGTGACTTTCTGGCCATGTTAGTGGAAAGAGCAGTCATTTATTCATATGTTTGCTCATTCATCATTTTTGAAATATTCCTTAATATTTCCTGTGAGCCTAACTGCAGTATTACTCATTTTGTTCTTCTAGGGGCAGTGTTGTAGGACCTGAAGTATATTGGCCGGAAAAATCAGAAAAGTACAAAAGAACAGCTGAGTGTGTGTGTGTGTGTGTGTGTGTGTGTGTGTGTGTGTGTGTGTGTTTATATATACATAAACATACACAGAATCTAACACATTATTTTCTAATAGTTTATGTTAGCAAATAATTTTACATTTCCAATTTTTGCATAAAGCACTTCAAAGACTTACTTCCAGTATGTTTGTTAAGGAAATAAGCACAGATGAACAGATTTATTTTTGAAAATAATAATTTCAGTTTTATTTATGATGGCAAGATTGTGAAAATATTCAAAGTGAGTATCAGTTGAAGAGTGTTATTAAATATATTATAGCCATTAAAATCATGGTATTAAAATTAAATAATCATTTCTATATTATAAATTAATTTTATGACATGTGCTCATAAACATAGATAGCATGTTTAGCCATAGATAGAACTCATAGCCAAACAGTGGTTATCTCTAGGGATGACTATGGTGTTTTCACTGTAGTATGTCTCAAGAACTTGATTTTTGTTACAAAAAAGCAAGATTTCTCGATAGGTACCAAAGAAACATGAAATCAGAACTGTAGGGTCACAGTCTTCTGTTTTGGATGATATTATCTAAACTAAGTTTAAGTGTTACAGGTTAGCAGAGAATGACCTTGTTTATGATAATACCTTCAATGACATAGACAGACGTTTACTGTACAGAAATGTCCACAAAAGGGGTTGGGTATACATGCTCATACATTTCAAAGAACAAACTCAGTGAGCTAAATTCACATTGTCTCTCAATAATGGAAAAATAGATTCTCGAAGAAGAGTATTTTGAAGGAAGCAGAAGGAAGTGGATGAAGTAGATCTTGCCATATAAAAGGGAAAAGATGGGGGAGAAGTTGCTACGGAATAAGATAGCCATCACGGATTTCCAATTTCTCATCTTTTCTGAAAGAAAATATGTTCTCTGAAGAAAAAGGACCACTCTTTGCTTTTATTCAAAACTAAATTTGAAATACTGATTTATGGACTTCTCCATTAGACTGGAGTATTCTTAAAAGTGGAGTTTCTGGTGTGCATCTATCCCCATCATTCAGCAGTTTTGCAAATAATATTCATTTAAACATATTAATTGAGTCAATATATAATTTTAGAAGTAACAAGAAATAAGTTTCTAGTACAAGACAGAGTTGGCTTGGCAGGTTGACTCTGCCCCTTACTACCTTCTCTCTTTCTATTCCTCATTTTTGACTGGTTCCTTCTAGAAACATTTACTAAAAAGAAAAACACTAACAGTATGTGAGAACCTGTGCCAAATTTTGTCAAACAAAATCTCATAGCTTCAAATTTTATCATGGCAAGCAAAGATAACCATCCCTGTGTCATCGGATGGCTGCAAATATACAATGCAATAATAAATAATGGACTTTAGGCTTCTTGCTCGTTCTCATGGCTTCTTAGTAAATGATAAATGATTGTTACAAATAGCATTAAAATAATGCACAATAATGTATCTTTTTGCATTTTCTCATTATTCATATCACTGATATTTATTGAGCAGTCATTGTGGGCCAGGCAATATTCTATAGATTGTGAATAAAATAATGACTAAGACAAAGTCCTTGTCCTCTTAGATTTCCTATCAAAATGGATAATATATCATGTCGTCATTATTTTCCTTGTGCACTCTTTGCCTGACCAGGTTAGATGATCTCGAAAAGTGTTGTACTCTTCTGAAGTCCAGATTCTTTTGTGTGTGTGTGTGTGTGTGTGTGTGTGTGTGTGTGTGTGTGTGTGTGTATGGGTTTTTTTGAAATTTTATTTTAATGGTACATTTTAGATGTACATATTGATAACATTCATCATAGGGAATTTGTACCTGTACATGATCTTGCTGCTTCTTTTTTCTCATTCCCCTCCCCTCATCCCCTCCTCTCTCCTTATTTACAAAAGCTTTGTTTCCATTTTTTCCTTCCATTTCTTGTTTCTCTTGTCCCTCTGTTCCTTTCCCCCTCCCTTGTTCCCTTTCCCATTTGGACATTTTCTTCCCTTTCTCAATATAATACATTTTAGTTTTTATTTACACTTCAGTCTTAAAGCTAAGTTAGTCTAAGTCACTCACAGAAATTGTCAGCTGTACTCTGAATAATCTGACACTTAAATGATTATTAGTCTGAAAAACGAGAGGCATCTGAATGGAAACAAATGACATTGACTTTTCTTCAAACATCCAAATTCTAAATGGAGATACTGTCAACCTTGCTCTCAGTCAACTCAGCAGGCTTGGCCAGTCGCCATGTGGCTTGGAGTTAGGCGTGTGTCTCAGTCCATAACGGACCGGAGAGCACTTTCCTACACATGGAAGGGCCAGAGGTTAGCAGACATAGATCCCTGTCAGGGCAACAGAGACAAAGATATTCAGGGAACAAGGAGAAACAAAGTTATGGGTGGAGCCAAGCTATTGCACATAAGCAGAGTGAAATGGGTGAATTCTCAGAAACTGCTCTGTCACTTGAATTCTCCTCATGACTGACCATTACAAAATTCAGGGATGAGTCTTGCAAGCTTACGGTTACAGCAGTGAGGCCCACTTTTCATCTCCCTAAAGCTCTGAGGTCCCTGGAGTGAGAAAAAGTATTGATTGAGAAAGGAAAAAGAAAAGATTGCCTTAAATCTTCAGGTACAAATTCCTGGCAGCAGCTTCTATACAAGTCATACTACTCATAGAATTTTATCTCTGGCCATCAGAAAATGCAAATTAACGTGGCACTGAGAGTCCATCTCACTTCAGAAAGCATCGCTATCATCAAGAAATCCAGCTATAATAAATGCTGACCAGGCTGCGGGGACAGGGGCGGCCTTCTACACAGTTGACCAGAATGTAAATTAGTAAAACCACTATGGAAATCAGTGTGGAGATTCCTCAAAAAGAAAAATCTAAAAATTTAATTTGATCCGGTGATTCTCCTTCCAGATATCTTCCCAAAAGACTTTTAAACATCATACTATGATGATACATGCATGGCCATGTTTACAGCAGCACAACTCATAAGAGCTAAATATTGGAATCAGCCTATATATCCATCGACAGAAGAATAAATAAGGAAAATGTGGCATTTATACACGATGGAGTACTACTCTGTCATAAAGAAGAGAAAATTTAAGTAGGAAATGGATATACCTGGAAACCATAATATTAAGTGAAACAAATCAAACACACGGACTTAAATATTGCATAACTTCTCTTATATGAGAAACTTAAAATATAAATACTTTTAAAAGTAAAATAGAATATAGAAAATAGAGAGATAAATCTTTGATAAATGGGGAGGGGGTCTAGGGATGGAAGGAGGGGAAATAAAAAGAATTAAGGTTATGTTAAGTACTTATAACTACTCTTCACAGTGAATGTAATTATTTTCTAATAAAAAACATGCACTAATAAAAAATAGTAATTTTAAAAACAGAATTTAAAAAAGGGATGTCCTGCTGGTTGCAGAGAAGAACATGTCAGTTGGCACACTACTGTGAACCCAGCTGAACTTTCAGGTTAATATTCAGTTAAAAGAGCGTATTTCAGATTATTTATAACGTATACATTTAAAAAATGGAAAATTTTACTGATTATAAAGAAACTGCCATGTTGGATGTAAATAGGTACAATTCGATCTCTAATGACAAATCTCTTTAATAATCTTTCGAAATAATCAGGAGCTCCAGAGGTAAATCTGTGGGACTGCAAGGACAAGACCCCCGGATGGAATGCTTTCCCTTGGGCGTGAGTCGTTCATAAGGCTGGCACCAGAGCGAGGCCGTTGTTTGTCTTCCTCGTTTCCTAGCTACCACGCTGCAGCAAGCTCACACATGGGCAGCTGGAAATGAGTTCAGACCGGGGCAATTATATAAATGTCACAGTGAGCTGTTAGCTTATCAGATGTTTTCTTTCCTTTCAGAGTCACAGCATCATCTTTCTGGGGTACTGGATTACTTAAGATTAAGAAAAGGCTTAGATCTATAGCCACAATAAAAACAAAGATGTCTCAGACACTGGCTTTATAATATTAGCGACAGACAAAACTGCTTGGAACTCAGCTCACTGCTGCAGCAGTAACAATAGCCGTACTTTTCAAAGAGCCTTGGCACTGGCTGCATTTTACTTGAGGCAGTTCTTTAAATGGAAGGCCACTGTAGTGAATGCCACAGCACCTTTTAAAGTGTATTAGAAGTACCTAGGATCTTATCTATAAATTTAAGTTCCATGAAACCCATGAAACTCTCTAAGCAAAGATATGCATGCCCAACAGGGAAATCTCAAAATGACAAAGACCTGCCACTTAGTCTGGTTGACATACCCTAGGAAAGGACAGCAGCCTCCCGAATTACAAGCAGGGCACAAAATTGCAGTTTTGTGGAATAGAGGTGGACAGAGAAGTGAAAGTACCATGCTAGCTTTGGGCTACATTTCCCTTTAAAGAGGCGAGGCAAAATAATTACACGTTAATTTTTAGAAAACTTTAATTTGGATATTTATAGTGATGGTAGCTTGTGATTTTGTTCCCAGTTGCTCATCTCTTCATTTGTATAAGATAGAACTTCACTTTCCATTGATCTGTGACTTGAAGCGCCTCCTATGGTACACAGACAGAAGTAAAGGGCCAAACACTCCCGTTAACCTGGCTTTGTGTGATCACAGTGTGGCTATACTTTTTGCCTTGTGCCATAAAATACTACTTCTGTCTTGGATCTGAAATCAGGACAAAAGTGAAACAAACAGAAATCATCCTACCACACATGTATGTGAGAAGTAAATCCAGTTAACCCAGATATCTGGGGGCAATTTTTACTACTATATGATTTACCAATTAGTTAATATGTAATCTTACCATGTGTATATATTTGGTCATCATTCTTTGTGAAAAATACACTACTTTTCCCAATAATCAACATAGAAGACTTACGTGATCTCAGATGTATGGGGATTTTTCCCCATCAGCCAGCAATCAATTCTGCTGGAGTGGACAGCAGTAGGGGGCTGCTAATCCCAATCAGTTCTGATACAATCTGCTGGAGATTGTGTCAGGTCACATAGGTTAAGGGCTGGGAACTTAGCTATTCTATTCTGAGTCTACATGCAAATCACAAGCCCCAGGTTACTTCACATATGCTTCTGACCTACCAGGTATTAATTAAATCATGGTTCTCACAATCCCCTCCTTGGGGTTGATTAGTTTGCAGAGTGGCTCATAGCACTCAGGGAAATATTTACCTTTACTTATTTATTAAGAAGCATATTACAAAGAATAGAGATCAACAGATGCTTAGGCAGATTCCGGGGTGAGAGCTACTCCACTTCCATGACTTCTTGGGGTGCATCGGCATCCACAGCGTCTGTGCGTTCAGCCATCCAGAAGGTCTCTAAACAGTGTCCACTTTGTTTTTTATGGAAGTTTCGTTCCATGGGAATGTCGGAGTCACTGGCCATTGGTAAGCAACCTGCCCCTCCGCCTCTCTCCTCTCCCTGAGGTTAGTGTGCGGTGCCGAAAGTCCTGGCCCTCTAATTCTGCGTTGGCTTTCCCCTGACCAGCTCCCATCCTAATACTCTGAGTAGTTGCCAGTCTTCAGTCAGCTCAGTAACATACAACAAGACACTATCATTTTGGAGATCCCAAGGATTTTAAAAGTTGTATGTAAGGAAAAAGGTAGGAAGATCAAATATATTTTTACAGTATCGTGTGCATGAATACACTTCCGTGGTGTCTCCAGCTCTTGCACTGAACTTCGCGGTATATTCATTCAGTAATTCAGTCCCTTGTTGTCTGCAGTTTTGCTCTGTCTTTATTGTTAAGCTGTGTGACCTGTTGGTCTGGCCTCCTACAGGCATCACCAAGGCCGGTTCGCATAAATTCAACAATCAAGAAACTACAAATTCAAATTCAGGCAGAAAATCTTGAAACATATCCCACTGGCAAATCTACAAAGATGAACGTATTAGCACAAGCAGGTCAGGGTGGCTTTAGGAACCACAAAAGGAAACGGGTTCTTGCCACAGTTCACTGTTTCAAGTGACGGAGTCCTTCTTCTTCAGCCAGCCTGATTCCTGCACTCTGCTCTGAACTGGGCACGTTTGTTATCACTGCCCCGTCTTTGCTTTGGGGCCTGCTTCCTCTAGAGCTAGTCAGCAAGTGAGCACCTGGTGCACGCAAAATACACGCACAAAGTACTCTATGTGCATCCTTCATATGGATTATTGTTTTGGCCCCTCTCAAGTGCTCTGATAATAGGTTAATAACGTCATTCTTGTTCTCTCATGTAATAGAGGAGGAAACTGAATGCAATGAATTTATGAATTAAATCCCCCAGATGGCAAATTGTTTTTCATGAATGTCTGTGCAAATTCCTGTCCTATCATAATGACCTCCTCATTAACCTGCGAAAACTCTACCAAGAATTCACAGAACAGAGTGAGTCCTGTTCCTGTACGAAGTGTTTCCCACACTCACTAGCCCAGATGTTTCTTTCTCTTTCCTTAAATTGCTACTTATAAATTTCCATATTATAGAATTTAAGCAAACAGTAGATGACTGCTTTTATAAATTTTATACATGCACTGTTTAACTCAGATTAAAGTTCATTAGAATAAAGCAAATGTGGCTCTCACTTAGTTCCTTCTGGATGAATAATTTGATTCCTTTTTCTAGCAAAATGTTTTGTGAAGAGAGACAATGGACAGGATAACTTAATACCTTTGTGGATGCTTATACACCACTAGGGTAAAAAGGGGAAACTGAGGATGAGAAAAGAGGTAGCACATGGCTTTTTAGAGGTAGAAGTAGCATTCTAGCATTTCAAATGAGTTTAAGAAACTTTCTGCTGTACCATGCAGTCCCTACGATATATTTTTCTCTTTGTTGTTTTCTACAATATATTTTCTCTTTTGTAAGTCAAAAAAGTTTTGTAGTATGCCTCACTCCCCAATTGCCCAAGAAAAATACATGTTGAAAAGAAACTTCCAGATTTGTTATATGTCACTTGTGAAAAATTGCTTAAGAAATAATTCCTCAACTCATTCAGTCTCATTAGCTTTCCCCTTTGAGGGATGGAAAAATGAATCTTTCTAGCAAAAATCAAATTTGTGCATGACAGCCACTTGAGCTTGGAGGTCAAAGGATGAATTTGGGCCGCTTCAGTGCATTTCCATCCATTCAATCTTCTGCAGCACTTGCACAGCAGGTAGGATTTGAAAGAGAATCTGCCCTTGCCTAAAAGAAAATTTAAAAATAAAACAAAAAGCTGAAAATAATCACATGTGGGCTTAAGAGGAGCCACAGTCTGTTATTTCCGACGCTAATGTAATGTTTATGCCGATTCTTAGGATTGGAAGAAAATATTTCAAAAGTACCATATTTCAAGTAGGAAGACCCCCTAGAGTGGAGTTGTACTTTCATGCTTTGGAGTGAGATGAGGAAATAGGAAGAAAAGGAGAGAATTTTTCAAGGCAAAGTCTCAAAAAGATGGGACATTTCCACGAGTGTGTGTAACAGGATGCAGCCAGATAAACCTAAAGCTAATGTCACCAAACACCAATATACCTGTCAGGATTTAAAGTTCCAGCGACTTTACTGGTGTGATTTCCGTTTTAGCTTTTATGCTCTTTTCTTATTAGAGCATACCGAAAAGCAAAGGACAAAAATCAAAAATAGGAATGTGTACTGGAAATAGAAATCAGAAGCAGAAAACCACAGTCATCTTTGGCTCAAAACTTCCCTTTTAAGGAGTTTTGTCTCCATATATACAGCCCTCTTAGGTAGAAACTGCTTGAGCATTCAGAAAAGGAGACAGTGGTGTCAAATGAGTAAAGATCTTCCATGTTTCATGTCTGAACATCAAAGCAACTCTCTCTGTTGAAGTAGCAGTGCAGTGTTTGATGCTTGGTAAGTACAGGGCATTTGTGTTGTCTTGAAACACAACTCGTTTTTCTGATTTGTTAGGTATTTATGATGCTTGTGCTCCCAGAACTAAAAGCCATACTCAGATCTATTTTGAGACTACGATCTTCCATTTCCATGGGAGCCGGCTTCCTCTTCTCTTCAGGCCAGCGGGGCTCTGGCCCTGAAGGGTTTTCAACTGCTAACTCCTTGAAAACTGTTCTTTGCTCAGTTGCCAGAGTCTTCAAAAGGCTGAAACAATTTATGTACCCTCAGATCCCTCCCTTTAGCTGGCTCAAGTTCTTTTCTCTCTAATGGAGAGTGTCATTTAAGGTTCCAGTGACTTTACTAGTGTAATTTCAATTTTAACTTTTAAAATTTTAGTGACCCAGATCTGAGATCACTAAATCTTCCCAGCTGTCTCCACAGAACCACTACAATTCTTACAGTTATTAGCACTAGTGAATAAGACAAATAAAAGCAGGTTTCTGTCTGAAAATATTTAGTCCAATGTCTGCCACCAAGGATGGGAGGCAGAATTTTAAGTTTCCGTGGATAAAAAAAATCTTTAAAAATAAAGAGAAAAGTTGAAACATTTCTTTCTTATCCAATGACAAGTTTTTGTTCCTATTAAATTATAAACATTTAATTTGAATAATCGGTCTTACTTTGGCTAAACATCTTGATATTTATTAATGTTTCTATATTAAACAATGATGGAAGCATCATGGTAAATAGCATTACTATAAATATTTTTATACATGCATATATGCACATCTTGTAGGAACATATTTTGTGTACATGTGTGTTGCACCAGTCTATGTATATATTCACATGTACTTACATATATAATATATGTACATATTTTATATATATTTATTTAACGGATAAGATTTAAAGCCCAAATTCTTATTTTAATTTGAAACTATATACCAAAACTATGTGCTGTTATTACCCTACAACACACATATAGCTGAAATTTGAAACACAAAATATGTAGGAATGTTTCAACTACGTCAGTTGTCTTCATGTTATTTATAAATGCTATCTTTCTTCATCATATTAATCGAGTAAATCTCACTCACGTGTGTGTTTTCTCATTGCAATTTGTGTAGTAGGGATGTAGTGAATGCTATTGAACAAATGATTCCATGTTTTGATTAATAACGATACTTTCAAAATGCAAAATTTGACAAATTTTGCTATTCTTGGGCAGTTATTGGCAGAAATTTCAAAGGAAATTGCCCCAGAAAGAGGTAAATAGAGATACACACACACAACAAGAGTTGCAGATATACAAGAAGTGATGAAAGATTCCTTGCTGCAAGGAGCAGTGACTAGATGTGGCTACATGAATAGAAGAGGAACTTACTGGAAAGCTAGCTGGTATCAGACACAATGTTTAGGAAAACTGCAATATAAGCAGGAAACCAAGAAAAGTGAGAAGTACAAACCATAGCTAGAGCCTAGCAAGAGGAAAGATTTCAACCGAACTCTACCACTGGTTTCTTTATTTACCTCAGGGCTGCAGACACCAGAGCTACCAGCCTGTAGGAGTGGACATTTTGGCCAGGCTGGTGTAATTTATGTTTAAATTCCTACAGCACATTTACCACTCAGGAATTTTCAAAGATATTTGGGAGAGACATCTTTTTCAGAAAATTAGACGTGTATGTCCTTTTACAAGCTCCCAGGGTTTATGGAAAGGCAAGAACTACTTTCATTAGCTTCCCTGGATGGATAAAAAAACTCATTCAAACTCCCATGGGAGTTGAAGTTAAAGGACACTGAAAGAATGATTCATATTCTCTGCAATCCAGTCCTTATTTCCTCAACACACATGGATACCTTATTTCCATACTCGGCCTTCAGGAGGTTATAAACTTCTCTATAACATGATGAGGCTGATCCACATTCATGTGAAAATCGAAATCACATCCACCTCAACTCCAGAGATGAAACCCCAAATCAAATAAGATCATTTGTACAGTTCAGAGTCTGGAAACTCCAAATGAGATGCCCATTTCTCTCACAGTTTTACAATTCTATGTTAAAGATACGTAAAGTATTGGCTACCTAAATTGTAGAGTATTCACCATTATCGCACTAAACGTAAAATTTTAGAAAAGAGAAAGCAATAAATAGAAATTGAGGGTTGGTAGCAGCTAAAGTTGTTTTTCCAACTTGCCTTGGGACTATTTGCAACTTGATTCCGCTACTACTTTGCTACTTTTTCTGTTCTAACACTGGACTACATTGTTAGCCTCTCTCTTTCTCCCTCTCCCTCTCCCTCTCCCTCTCCCTCTCCTTCTCTCTCTCTCTCTCTCTCTCTCTCTCTCTCTCTCTCTCTCTCTTTCTCTCCCCCCCATAACCCTAACCTTTTTATATATTGTTTTTCAGACAGTTGCCTTGTGATCCTCTTGCCTCTGCTCCTCAGAGTGTCAGTATTAGAGGCTTAGGTCATCATACAAGACTTTTTCAAATTTTATTTTGAGGTAACTTCTCCTTAAGTTTGTAACTACGTTGTTCCCAGCTTAACCAAGTTGTGCACCCATTACACTGTAGGTCTGCATTTATGTATGTACATGTGTATGTGTGTAAAAGATTATTACAAAACTGGATAGGTATAGTAATTATAAGTATGTGTACATCTTTAATACTTAAATTATGAACATTTTCCTATACCATCACATTTTACCAAATAGAAAACAAAACAAACAATAATATGAAAATAGCATATTTGGGCAGATAAGTAGAGGTAAAATTTTATTAGTTCCTTGGTAAATGTGAAGAAAATTTTAGATGGAAGGTGACTGTTAACCACTAAAACAGAATAAATGAAGTGAATGCTTGATGTGTTTGGGGAATGGCTAGTAGCTACTAGTGGACAAAGTACAGGACAGATATAATATTTAGGGATAGAATAAAAATGTTAATTTAGATTGAGCATCACTTGAATTTTAGGACACGGAGTTTGAACTTAATTTGAGGACATTGGGGAGCCAATTAATATTTTAAATTTAGTATCAGTGATCAGTTTGTTTTTCAGAAAAATAAACCATGAGGAAGTTTAGGCACTGGGTTAGAGATCTGAGGGACTACAGCAGAGTGACTTATTAAGAGATAATTGGGAAAGTTCTGAAGAGACACAGTTGAGAATTAACTAGGGCAGGGGCTGTGAGACCTGAGAGTAAATAAGAAATGTGAAATGCATGGTTGTTGCCAAATCCGCTGGCTTGGTCACTAAATGTGGAGACAGGGATACAAAAGTACATAAAGGATGATTCTCAATACAGTATTCTATTTTGGGTGGATGTGTGGAGAGTAAAGCTCATTTGAATTTATATTGGAGGCAGATTAGGTTTGAAATATCAAAGTGAACATTGCACAGCATATCCAGAATTACTGCGAGGATTCTCAAGGTAGTCCCCACAGAGTTAGTCTCTAGCAGCCTAAAGAAATGTCTCCCAGACTTAGTGAGTCATAGAAAAGGGGGAGGAGTGAAGGAGCAGGGAAAACAGGGGTAGAGAGAAGAGGGGGACACTTTTAACACGTCAAATATTGGTTGTCATTCCAGATTTATAAAATCAGATTCTTGAGAGCTGCAGCGTTGAGGAATATCATTTTAAATTCCCCCAGTGATTCTGACTTTTGGTTAGGTTTGTGTCTGGGTATTGATTGCACAATTTCTGGATTGCTGATCACATCACAGTCTTGGATGTGAACAGTGGACACAGCAATAGGCAGCAGCCTTGATTGTGAAGGATTCAGAGGCTTCCTGAACACAAAACACACAAAGACAAATCACAAATGGAGAAGAAGGCTAAGAATAAACCAAACTAAGCCCAGACTGGAGTGATAAAAAACATTAAGTGTCTTTGTGACTATCCAATGGGCTATTAACAGGTACTGAGAGTAGAGCAATAACAAGACTTCTGTCATACAAATTTGTCTTATAAACTTTGAACAGCAGATCTGTGAGGTAGGATCTTTGTTTTGTTCACAAATAAATCTCCAGTGTATACTATAAATCCTAGAAACCAGGAAGTGCTTAATAAATAATTACAGAGTATTTTAGACATTTATTTAATACATATCAAGTTTCATGATTTTTCTAGACTCTATGCTAAACTATATATATATATATATATATATATATATATAAAATATATATGTCATATTGCCTCAGCCTAAAGGAAGAAAGACAGGTTAAGAACTGAGGATAGATGCTATGTAGACATTTAAGACTAAGGAAGTATTATGCATGGACAGAGTGGAGATGGAACAAGGCTCAGTCATCTGAAGATACAAAATAACATAGCAAAGATGTGCAGCTGCACAATAGTAAAAATATTATATAAGAATAATTGTGTATATTCACAGATAAATTATTTTTAAATAATTCTTTATTACACAATACTTTTTAATATGCATGTACCCAGTTTTGATAAAAATTTGTAATAGCCTCTAAAGTGGTCTCCAGTCTACCCTGTGCCCTGGCTACTCCACTTTGGTATGTACTTAGAAAAGTTTCTCTTGGCACTAAAAGACATAACTCTTGGGAAACGAGGCATTCCATGATCCTGATTTTTCCCACTACCAGTGCATAATTTCAGATCAAGTAAATTTCATCCTGCCAATATTTTTGAGACACTGTTTTTTTCTCTTTTGACAAAGTGCCATAATAAATGAAGGTTCATAATACTAGAGAGGCCAAAAAACAGAGTTCTTTATTTTACTAGACTTGGAGATCTATGGTTTTCCAAGTACTCCTTTGCAACTTATCAATCAGTCTTTCTTGACATTCTAGAGTAGAAATTAATCAGTCTTAGAAGATAATTCAAGGTTGTATAGGTCAAGAAAAGAGAAAAATATTACAGTAGGAAGAAGTAGTTGACCACCAAAGTTTTACTAATTATGTTGCTTTCAGAGATAGGAGAGATTTTAGCATGGCTGGAGTGTAGTATTTTGGGCAGGGAAGAGGGTGACAGGAAGAAAACAATTAGGGACAGGAATAGAAATCAGACTTATGAGGTATTCACTGCTATATTTCCAGAGTCTAGAACCCTACCTATACATTATCCAAAAGTAAATTAGACACTACTGAAGAATTTAAAGCAAGCAAACAACATCATACAATTTCAAATTTAGAAAGATCAGTTTAGTGGTATTGTACCATTAAGAGTGAAAACCAATGAGATGATTGTTGCAATGGCCATAAAAGAGTAGATAAGGGTCTCAAAAAAGACTGAATTTAAGAAGTACCTAAATAAATCTATTTTTAGTTGTAGGGCATTGAGTGGAGGTCAAGTACAATATTGTGGACACCTATTATGGACACAGTGGACTTAGTAAGGTAAGAAATATAAGAGCAGAGGAAGTTTGAGGAAAGACCATGATTGTAGTTTCACACCTAGTCTTGGTTAAGATATCTGTGTGACACCTATATAAATATATGAAGAAGTGACTAAGGATTTCTGAGCTCAAAAGAAAGGTCTAATCTGAAGATATATAAATATTAGTACATATGGAGCTGTCATTATCTGGTATAGGTATGCCAGTCAAAATATGGAAGTGGATGACATTTCTCAAGGAAAATTCCAAAAGTGAGAAAAGATTAAAGTCGTTAAAAACTAGCAGGGCAGGGTGGTAGAGAAGGAAGAACCATCAAAATAAATTTAGAAACTCTGAGTGTAATATTCAATTCTAAAGAGAAAAATGAATAAAAGTTGAGTAGCAGTTCTCATTACTTGTGGCTGTAGAGAACCAGGGTTCTGAAAGGCAGCAACATTGGCCAACCACATCAAACTTACTTTCAGGTTTATTCCATCTTCATTAATGGTTTTATGCAATAAGCTAACCAGTACGTAAGATTATTTGTCATTTTTCCTCTAACTATTTTCTTCTCAAATAATCTCTTTTGTTCTTTTCTTAAATTTATGAGTTAAAAGACCTCTGGAGGCATTTTGAACCAAACATATGTGAAATTTCAGAGACCTATGTAATAGAATGGAGTTTACAAAAGAATTGATTTTCTCCGGACTGCTAAATACCTGGAGACCTTTCAGAATTTTTTGGATAGATGCCATCTCTATCAAAGAATAACTGTTGATGATTTCAATGTATTAAGTATGAGTGCTATCGGCTCAACGTCTTGCATATAATAGTTGCCATATAAATATTGTGATAAGGACATAATTGTGCTAGCACTGAATCTCAGGCCTTGTTATGTTGAGCTATAAGGTGAATAAAAATAAGTCTTGACATTAATTATAAGCAGATCTATCAGATTGGGCAATTTGCAGCCCATCCCACTTGACCTGTAAAGAAAGATGACTCTTAATGGACATATCTGCATAATGACTCTTTTCTCTTCCATCCATTTGGAGCTAATTGACCATAGATTGAGAAGAATTTTAAATGGATGCTTATGGGCTAGACTGTCAAGGAATCTGACCGTGCCACTATAGAATATCAAACTTCCAGAAAACTTATAAAGCTTGTGGAAGAAAGCTGACCACTGCTCTTATACTTTTTGTTGATGTGGGTCACTCTAAATTTTGCAATAAGGAGGAAAAACAATGGAACTTTATTGTTATTGTAGTTTGAAGATTTAGAAAAATCAACGTGAAGCTCTCTCACTGTAGGTCAATATGGAGAAGAACATTACCATATCTGTCTAGTCATACAATATTCCATGTGACAAGTAAGATCTCTTTTGTTGGACTAAGAAAAGGACATTTCAAACCCTGTAGTCTTTTAAATTATGTCAGATTCCTAGCGGTAATGGCTAGTGAAGTAATGAGATTCTGTATGTTCAATAAATGATATGAAAATTAAATAAGAAATACCAAGTAAATTAACCAGTGACAGGTAGTTCAGTGTGAGTATATATGACACTAGAATTTAAGTCTGCAATCTCCACAAATAATATTTATCTGCTTCTATGAGTATTAAATAGTTTTAACTACATTATGCTGCTCTTAACAGCCAATGCAGGAAATGAAAAGCACCAAATGAAACCTATCATTCCATGAAATATTTTGTTGTAACACAAAAAATATGATTGAAAAACTGACCTCCCCAAATGAAGCCAAAGTTTTCTAAGAAAAAGTTAAAGTATGATAAAACTAAGTTAAAAAGAGACATAATTGGTTGCATTCACGCTAATACATCATTGAGCTCTCACTAATCTTTTAATCTATTTAATTCAGAAACCTTAAATTAGATGTAGGAGAAACTCGTGCTATTAACCACAAAAGTGGAACAACCCATTAGCAATGGACCATGAAGTTACATGTCTTTCTCCTCTGTGATAAAGAGCGATCAAGTGCTCTGATTGATTGGAACATCGTAGGTGTTTTCTAATTGCACAAAGGAGCTGAATCTAATTTCCCTTACTTTATGTGCATCACATTAAAACGATGTGAAGAAAAAAAGTGCATTCTGTAGATCACACTAGCTTTTAATATATTCCAGGATCAGGATGAATGATTATCTTTAGGAGATTGAAATGTCTTACAGTGGAAATAGAGAAAACATTATATCCAGCTGTTTCCTGATCAGTCATGGTCTATAGCTTATCAATTCTTGCATATGTATATATTTATTGTTTGTTTATTTTCTCCCAGATACTCACACAGTTGGTTTTGAGTTGTTTTACCTCTCAGTGCAAATATCACCCTATAACAGAGTTCTTCATTGGTTGACTAATATAATAATCCCAAACCTTATTACCTAGCTTTATTTTATTAATTGCACTAAAACTTTATTAAGAAAAATCTTATATGTTTATTTTTTTCTACTTACTCATGCTGCATAATTGAAATGAAAATCCTCCCAGGACAATGGTTATTTCTGTGTTAATCACCCTTGAGTTCCCTGTGCCTATGATAGACTCTGCTAAAAAGTAGTTTAATATGTATCAATTACATATTCATTGATCAGTAGATTTAATAAGCAAACTATTATTACAAAAGTATAGACAAAATTTTCTAAAATATCTGACATGATTATATCATTATTAAGAGTATACTTCCAAACATGAGCATACTTACTAAAATCAAAAATCTGTTGATACATGATAAAGCAGAAGCTCAGACATTAAAGGAATATTAATACATTAACAAGTTGAGCAACAGTAAAAATTGAAAAAAGGGCCAGTGACATGTTTGTTTACTGTATCATTTGCCAGAATAATATACAAATATTAAATTAACAGTTAATGGATTCACTAAAAGTTAACAGTTAATGGATAATCACTATCTCTGTTCCCTTCTCTGACTTAAAATATGGATTCAAGTAAATTCCATTAAATATGTGTCATCTATCCACATGCTATTAATCTCTGCTTTATATTCAATTTAGAAAAATGTCTTAGACCAAAAAATAATTTCTTGAACACGTTTCTCAAGAGCACAAAAACAATACTTGAACTCTCCAGAGAAATTTATTTAAAGACTCTTTGAAGCACCCTGTTGGAATGAAAAGAGCATGGATTGAAAGTACTTTTGATTTTCCCCCAGGGTTCTGGAAAGAATGGGAAAGAATCACTCCCACTCATGCAAAGAACCAACAAAGATGGGTGAATAAAAAGTCATGAAGTTTTTTCTATCTGAAGGGAGGCTATAGGATAGTAAACTGGTTTAGAATCTATAGAAAGACAGACTCCAAAATCCAGAACACACACACACACACACACACACACACACACACACACACACACACACTGATTTAATTGGGTAAACATAATAAGATGTGGAGAATAAGTGTTCCTCTGGAGAGAATAAAGAAGTAGGCGAGGGCGGCAGTGCACTGACAAGAAAGTGTATGTGCCACTTGACAGTCACAGAACCTGAGGCACTAGAGAGTATTCACCGCAGTCCCTGCTGGACACTTCTAAGAAAAGTTGGGGAACATTGTAAAGAAGTGTTCCTTGTGGTACAGACTCAGGAGAGGGGAAGAGAAAAGACATTTCAGGAAGAGCACACACTTGCCCAGACCCTTTTCTTCCACATCTCTCACAGAGCAAAACCTTTCAACGATGGAGGGACAAGCAACAAGCATCGTCTGCCTAAGGACAGTTGAGAAACCCATTGCAGCTCAGAAGGCAGAACAGGGTGAGGACTGCTCCCTGTGAGCAGGAAAGGGCTAGATGTGGCTTGGAAGAACTTGGAGAGAGGCAGGTGAAATGATCAGTCCTCAGGTCTCCATGTGCACAAGGCCTGACTAATGGACCAGTCACCCTCAGGTTAAATAATGGTGTTGAATATAAAATACCTTAGAGTACTACTGAACAGACAAAAAAAAAAGAAAAAGGAAAAAGAAGAAAATAAGAGGGTAAGCAAGATGTGATAATAATATAAAATGCTGCATATATGCAAAGTTGGTATTTGAAGACAGGAATAAAAGGAGTGAAATGTTTAAAGAAATAATGGTCAAGGATTTTCCATAACTCTAGATTTAGTTTTATGTAACATTCTGGATATGGTAAAACTAAAGGAAAAGAAGAGAAAACCATGATTGCCAGAGGTGTGGATTGGGGTGGGAGTGAGAGTAGACGCTGACTATAGACGTTTGGCATGAGGGAATCATGGTGGTCACAAAGCTGTGCCATGAGTAACTGTAATGGCTCACACACCTCTCTAGCTTTCTGTGAGAAGTCATAGGACTCAAAACTGCAGAGTTTTACTATACATAGTTTTTCAAACAATCCACCAGGGTGGTGGGAAACTCAAGGTGGAATGTAGACAATGACAAATTAAATTACTTGTATCCTAAATCAATCATACAGTCACAACGAAAGGAGTGGGAGAAAGGAGTCGACATAAGTAACTGTAGAAAACAGTGTTTTGACTGGGTACTGTAAAGCTAAACCCAATGGGAACCGCACATAAACATTATATTCTATCAGGTAAATGTATTTCTCACAGGGCTAAGGATTACCAGTTTGAAAAATACATATTTTCTAGGATTGTGGAAGAGTGAGGTTTGGATCTCCACTGTTGAAAAAAGAGCTAATTAGGAAAAGGGGAAAAGCTGACATAAGTATTGTGATGCTAGCTACAGATATAGGCATAGATCTGAGTATAAATGGCCTTGGATATGGATCTAGATATGAATATGGACTCCCAGTGTATCCTGAATTTGGTGTCATCAGTATTAATTCTTATTTTTATTATATGTATGAGATGCATTTATTACATTAATATACGTACATATGTATTTCTGAGCTTTGTTCCTTGAGAAGGTTTCAAGTACTGTCTGCTGAGAAAAGAAAGCAATGTCTGCAGAGGATTTGTTTTTAAAATTGCATTCTCCAATACAATAATGGAAGTTCCCTAATAAAGTGGCTGATTGCAATGATTCTTAAGAGAATACCCAAAGTAAATCTAAAGCAGTGATGGCAAACCTTATACAGCTTTCAATGATAACAAAGAGCCTGCTGTGGCACGCGTGCCGTAGGACTGGTCAAGAGCATATTGTGTTTACAGAAAGTAGTGAAGTGCTGAAGAAACACAAACCAAAAATAGTATGTGAAAAGGGCACAGGTTCTATCCTAAACGTGTTCCCAGTGCAAAACTGCTACAATTTGAGAAACAAAAAAGGTAACGATAATATTCGGTTTTACCCCCTGGCCATAAAGTGAGTAGCCTTTAGACCATTATACTGGTTAATTTTGTGTTATTACAACAAATACCTAAAACCAGCTACCTTATAATGAAAAGAGGTTTTTTTTTTTGGTTAGTACTTTTGGAGGTTGAAAATCCAAGGAGCATGATTCTGGCTCTGACAAGCACCCCTTGCCTGTGTCACATCATATGAAGGGCATCATCTCGAGAGGGAGGGCTAAAGAAGTATCACATGAAAAGACAGGATACCCAAGCAATGGAGAGGACCAGATTTGCTTTCTTCCTAACAAATATCTCACAAGAACCAACCCAGGATCCCATGAGAAATACCTCAGATCTTTCCAAGGGCATATTCCAAATAAGCTAAACAGCTCCCATTAGGTCCCACCTTTTCATGTGAAAGAAAATGAGACCTTGTTAGTTTGATCTCATGGTAGATGTATACAGAATGGCTAAAGTTGTTTAGAGTAGTGATGTAAATAATTGATATGTCAATTAGGAGTTACATGAAAAAATAATTATGTTTATACAGTGAACAACTAACTAGCAATAAAAAGGAAAAGCTTATAATATAATTGAGTCTCAAAAATATTAATTTAAATGCAAACAAAAACAGGTAACTATTGTATGATTCTAAATAGGTTAGTAATATATGTTAATAGAAATCAGAATAGTGGTTAAATGTAGAAATGAGTATGGATTACTTAAAAATATGTAAAAAATGCTTTCAATATCTCATATCTTTACAAATATGATGGGTTTCCATGACTTTAGAATTTATTTAATACTCATTGAATTTTCACATAATATGAGTGAGTTTGTAGTACATAAATTATGTCTCAGTAAAAACAGCATGAGGTTCCTGCATATCAAAATTGTTTATGTAACCACAATAAATATAAATGGACTAAAATTACAAATGAAAAAATAAATGTCAGATTACACATAAGCAAAATTATATTGTATACTATCTTCTAGGAGCCATACTTAAAGGACTGAAAGGTAAATTTAAAAATATGCAACACACTACATTTGATTTGTCATTAATACCAGATAAAACAGACATTAAATGTGAAGCAATACTAAATTTAATGTATGTAACTGTAAAATTATGTAATTTTAATTCTCTAGGACAATTTGAAAACTTAATAAAATGCCATCCATATTTATTTATCTAGGAGAAAACTTGGGGAAAAATTAGAACTATTTTTAAAACAGAAATCAATAATTAGAAGTATTTTTTGTTATATTAAAGATCATAAAAATTCTAAGGGATGTAAATCAGAAGTGTAGAACCAATTTGAAAATCAATTGTAAAATTAATTGACTACATAAGACAATTTATCTTAGACCAGTTGAATAAAACACATAAATGTTAATATATTATTTTTGAGCATATTAAAAATTATAAAATAATGTGTTATAAAACATAGTACAGTAGGAAAAGAATGTAGAGGATATTTTTCAAATATATTAAATGAAGAAGGGGCAATGACAAGTGTTATGAGGTACCTCAAATACCTGAAATATAACAAATCTAAAAACAATGGACTCCATTTGATGGAGACGTGTGTATGTATGCATAATCTAAAGCTGGCCTACCTTCTTTTGATTACCAGCAACACTATTCCCCTGACTGTTCAGTTACTAAACCTCAGTAGACTGAAACATAAAAACTAGGGTACCCACTTGATACAGTCTGTTTGTTGGGGGCAGGGAGGTATGTGAAGAATGCTTAAAACAGATATAGGAAAAATGGGGAATAATCTATGAATTTTTATTAATTTTGTTTTTGTTGTCATTCTCATTTTACAGTATGTTGGTGAAGAAATCAATTTTTATGTGTATAGTTTGGCCAAAACAAATTGACTGATAAAATTGGAGTAAAGGAAAACCTTGGCTTAAAACAAAAATAAAAAGTGACCCTGTCATTTGAGAATTCTTAATATCCGTAGAAGTGAACACTACTCCCATTCAGTCGATGAGTTTAGAAAAATAAATGTCAAGATGCTCAAAGAAAAGTAGGTGTAATCCTCTGACCAGAGGCTATATGAGGGACTAAGGCTCAAGATAAATGTGTGGTATTCTAGGGCCAAAAATAAATAGAAAATGGGTGTTGAAATTACAAGTAGTAGAGTAAGAAAGGTGGAGTTATAGCTAAGGAATTCATTCTGGTGACAGATGTGTTTGAGCTATAATCTCAAAAGGAAAGATGAACAAACCAAGAAGAAAAATGTAAAATGTTCTCCTAGGACTGTAAAATGAGGCACAGGGTGTTAAATCGGAGAATGGACTGCAGCAGCACACATGAAGAACAATGTAGAAGTCTTATAAACTGTTTGGAATAAAATGGACAAGAAGGAATATAGCTAGAGTTTGAATTGTAATAGTTGTAATGCTAAAAGACTATGGACATCGAACAGAGGGACAGGTCTTCAATTTTGCTCCTATTTCCTTTGTTGGTTTCTCTCTCTCTCTCTTTTTATTAGTATATGATGGCAGTGCACAATGATTATATTCATCATGAGGAATTGCTACATGTACAAAATACATCTTAATTCCTCTTTTTATCCTGTCCCCTTCCCATTCCCTCTATCTCTTGGTCCTGTTCTCTTTTGTAAAAGATTTTCTTTTGCAAGGAGAATAATCTTTAATTTGAAAGTTCCTCTTAACAGCAGAAGTTGTAAAGAATGTTTGAAGTCTTTAGAAAGAAAACAGCAAAAGCAACAAGGAACATGCAGATGGATGAATCACTCAGTTTCCAAAAAGGTAAATGCTAAAGATGCTCCAAATTATAACACCTAATGTAAACTCCCCAAGATATCTAGTCCATATTACAAAACAGATGGTCTGTGAGCATTCACAAAAGAAAGCACATAACATTTGGGCTCAGCATGATCTCAGAAAATGAAACATGACAAACTAAATTTATTTCCTTTTTTGATACAGCTACCAGAAGGCTAGATGAGAGAAATGCTCCAGAAAATAACACATCTGGATTTTAGAAAGCTAGCTGACAAGTTTCTCAGCTGTCCTTGTCGACAAGCCAGAACACTGTGGGCCAGCAGTAGCACACGGGCTGGACAGGCCCTGCTTCTGTGCCCACACACGGGGTGGTGATTTATGGATCAGTGTCAGGCAGGTGCAAACTGTCTCACACTATGTCCCAACACTATGTTCTCAGTCTTGTTTTGCTCAACCTACTTGTCAGTATAGGTTTGAGCTTTTATTGCAGCTGATTGTGGTAAGTATATCAAAGCAGAAGAGAAATTCCCTAACGTTTATTCTGCAGCCACTCTATATCTGTCATAATATATATTATCTAAAATTATTCTTACAACAGCCCTCCAAGATGAGGGTGTTATTGTCAACTTAGTGGGGAAGAAATTGGAATTCAGAGAATTGAAATACTTGTTCCCATAACTAGTGTTGCTTGAACAAACAAATATGTTTGCATAATTCCAAAGTTTATGGTCTTTTTAGTGTATTGTGCTGTCACAAGATAAAGATCAACTATAGAATATAATTATCATAAAATTATTGTTGGCTTCTGCTATATTAATACACAATTAGTGATCAAATTAATGGGGGCAATTATTGGTCCGTGGTCTACAGTGGCCTGGCTAAACTTACTTATGTGTGCAGGTCTGTGTTGCATGTTTAAAGAGACACATATAATGCAGAGCAGTGAGGGAACAACAAGGGTTGGGAAGTAAATTACAGGAACATTTGTCTGATAAACAAAAGACTTTTGATGTTATGATGGCTGTTTTCAAACACCAGAGCGGCAATGGGGGAGAGGAGACATCCAGCAGAGTATGAGACCCAATATAGAATCAATAAAAAGTGTTTACAAAACAGGTCACTCTGAAAAGCACTTTGTAAACAACAAGACATTGCAAGAAAGGGGATATTTTACTTTTTGAGGTACAAAACAATAAAATTCATGCATTTTCTGGGCTGTTGCAGGGAGAAATTTTTTGTACTGAATGAGAAATTAGACAAAGTGATGCCCGGGCTCTCTAAATGTCTTAGTATATTTGTCCGTAGTTACACTTACTATCGCATCCTCTCAGATTTTCAATTTATTGTGGGCCACACTACCAAGAGCATCTTGTATTTATTGTATTTTGGTTTTATTACATGATACATTATAAATATACTTTAAAATGATAAATAGATCACTTATTTTGTTCATCTGAATGAGACCCATGTTTTACTATTACTATGTCCAACCAACCTCATCTCTGTAGTCTGAATGTTACCCCAGTAAAACCCAAATAAAAACATACTTCTTTTAACTCTATTTATTTTCCAAGCATACTTTTCTATCAAGACTCCTCCCAACATTTTTTCCCCTTTCTTTTCCTGTTACTCTAGCCTACAGTGTCCTTGCTGCTCTGAGATCCTAGTAATAACTGGATCATATTCTCTATCAATTACTTAGCTACTGTGTTAAATTATGTCCTTCTGATGCTTCCTTGTTACTGAGAAGAGGAATAACAGCTTAAATTCTTGTTTGACTCCACAATAAGTCTACTTCATCAATTAATCATACAGACAGTACCTAAATGCTTCCAAAATTTCAAAAATACTTAGAATTTGAAAAGTCGTAGTTTTGTTCTAAACTGCAAAAAGGAAATTGCCCAGAAAGTTATTATTTAATGAAAGATCTTAAAATACATTAAGAAATTAATTTTACTCTAGTTATTTACATTTTTATTTAATATATTTGAGGCTTTTTATAGCTTGTGAGTTGAGAAAGGTATTAAAAAGAGATGGCCAAGTGATTTTTATTTTTCCACAATATGTCACTGTGGGACAGGCACACAGCAATTACTGAAATAATTCTTGCTCAATTAAATTTTATTTATTTTAACAACATCTGAATTCAAGACTTAATTTAAAGCTACATTAATAAGACAGTGTTATATAAGTAAAAGTATAAACATATAAATAAATGGAACTGAACACAAAACTCAGGAATAGACTCACACATTTAGAGCCAAATGATTTTTGAAAGATGTAAAAACAATTCATAGGGGAAAGGGAATTCTTTTCAACAAATAGTGCTAAAACATCTGATATGTGTAAGATAACAAAAACAAAAATTAACTCTGACTTAATTTCACACACACTGAAATAAACTGAAGTGAACCATAGAGGTAAATGTTAATACTGAAGTAATAAACAAAGATAAAATAAATGTAAGAGAAAA